>JAFFZT010000196.1:0-28089 GCA_019804595.1 Bruguiera parviflora | reverse complement strand
TCAAATTATATACATCATAACTCAATAAAATTAATTGGTGGGAGGTTTTTTTTTTTATTTTGCGCCACCAAAAATGGGCTTGAGAAAGGTGTTTGTTAAAGATAGAGAGAAAAGTCAGAAAATGTCCTACGCTTTCAAAGAACAAGGAATATATGATGATAGATAAAGTGAACAATTAAAAGGGTCAATAATGAGGAGAGAAAAAAAAATTTTCCACGTATGCATAAGTTGGGTCCATGTTAGCAATTAATTGACAAATTCTAAAAGAGTAATATTTTTAGTCTGCTTGTAAACTTTATTTAACAAAATTGACTCACATTAGATATTGTCAAAATTACTGATCAGAATTTAAGAAATTAAATTATTACTAGCTTGCTAATAAACTTATCTCACATAATAACATTAAGATAAAAATATCAAAAGAAATATAAATAAAAAATTATTAAAATTAATAAATATTTTATTATTTATATATTAAATTAAATATTATTTTAATATTATTTAATAAAATTATATTAATATTATAATTAAATAATATTTACAATTCTCTGTATTATTAGAATACTATGTATTATTAGAATACTAAGTAATTGTTGTAGATTATTTTTTAAATTTATTATATATAATTTTATAAATAAGTATTTTTATGAATTATATTAAATAATTAATTAATATAATTTTTATATTTATAAATTTTTTATTTTTTATTATTTTTGCTCGCTAAGTAATTATTAAATAGAATTGAAGATGATAATATTCGTTAGCATAAAAATTTGTTCGAAATAAACTAAGTATCTCTTATCTTTAAAAGGGAATGAGTTTTCTATTTTCAAGCTGTTGACCATACGATGCGCCAACTTCTCCTTCTCCCCCTTTCGTTCTGCTAGCTTGCGGGAATTTTTTTTCCCCAAACACAATATTCCCATACAACTGCAAGTACCTCATTGTTCGGAATAAACAAAATCTGCCGCGATAGTGCTACAGGAAAAATCAAAAACTTTAAATAATTATATTAATTTGGACGAAAAATGAATGATACTAATTAACTTATAAGTGTCTTGTTGTTTATATATTAAATTGAATATTATTTTAATATTATTTAATAAATTTATATTAATATCATAATAAATAATATTTATAATTCTTTCATTATTAAAATATTAAATAATTATTATAAATTATTTTTTAAATTTTATTATGTATAATTTTATAAATAAATATTATTGTAAATTTTATTATATAGTTAATCAATATAATTTTTATATTTATAATTTTTTTTTATTACTTGTGCATGGTAAGTAATTATTAAATAGAATTGAAGGTGATAATATCCATTAATATGAAAAAAGTTATTTAAAATAAACTAAGTATCATTATCTCTAATAAGAATAAGAAATGTGTATTCTATTTTTCAAACTGTTGGCCATATGATGTGCCAACTTCTCCTTCGCTTTCTTTCTGCTAGCTTGTGGGAACTTTTGTCCCCATGCACAATATTCCCATACAACTGCAAGTACATCATTGTTCGGAATAAACAAAATCTGCCAAGATAGTGCTACAGGAAAAATAAAAAAGCAGGAATGGGTAGAAAAGCCTCGGGTCTACCGTTTAACTGTCTGATAATTATGCTGCTTAGATGTATACGATGTGTGGTGATGATTGTGTCGGTGGCTGTAATATAACGGTAATGTTTCATAGTCATGGGCCCTTTAGGCACTGGCCCCGGTTGCTGTTGTTGCTTGCTTCACACCCCACGCTAAGAGTCGAGTGAATTGTGCGAGGAAGGTGGCTGAAAGACCTGTATCAGTTTTCGAGTAGCAACCCCACAAGTTGTGAGGTTGCTCACGGTGCAAAGAGGCTATATGGTGTTTCCAATTCTTATTTGTTTTGCGGAGAATAGTGTCGATTGCAAGAAAGTTAAAATGGGAGTTGAATTGTAATAGGTTTTTATTTATTAGAAATAACACTGTAGATTTGAACGTCACTCAGATTCTTTCTGCTAACAGCCATGTCTCTGTTATGCGATTCAATCACTTGGCCCCCTAAAATGTTTGCTGGTATATCATACGCAGCCTATCATTACGCCTTCTGATATATAGCTGGCCGGACTGGCTCAATTATGTTTTTCTTCTGTCGAGGGCGGCGAATTACATGAGTTCCTGTTAGCACCAAATGGTTACGGTTTAGAAAATGCCTGGCAAATGATAAAAACTTCGTTGTAGAATGGCCTCGGATGTCTCAAGAACCTGCTTTCGAGTGATCTATTAGATGTTGCCGTGAACCCAATGACGGTAAATTATCTTTTGGTAAGAATTTTATTGAAGACAACGCAGAAAGAAACAAAACAAACCATTTATTATAAGTCTACAAGTAAAATAGCAGAAGAAAGGCTTCAAGGAAAGCACACAGCTGCTCCGATTGGATTTATAAAAATACCACCACAGAATACAGAGCAACATTGTCCATCTTGTTTATGTTGTTGCACATTATCAGACAAAATGAGAAATCGAAAAGCAATAGAGCCACAAACAAACAAACAAACAATATGCACCTAGCTACTCACGTTTTATAAATCATCTAAGATTTCCAATACAAATGAACGAAGGTGTCGACTGCCTATATCATATCATATACCAATGGACAAAGATCAGTAAAGCGCCAATCTTGAAGAGAGGTAGAAAGTGAGTTCCCTCTACCGCGAGAGTACATCATTGTTCGAACTCTAATATAGCTTTGAAACATATGCAGAGACATATGACATGTGAAAATGACACTTGTAATCAATCATGAGACCGAATAGCTTTCAACGTGGAATATATTCTTTTATTTTAATAACAACGTGGTGATCATAATACTTAATTACAAAACATTAATTAATTTAAAAATTATAAAGTTGTTCCATTTTTCTTACCTTTAACTATGTTACATGAGCAGGAACATTGATATAATATGACACAAAGATAAAAATACATGTAATTTTAAAAAGTTAAAAAATTAAAGTTAATGTGAGTATCTCATAAAAAAAAAATATATATATATATATATATTAAATAAATTTAAAATTTTTTATTATTAAATTTATTATATTATTTTATATTATAAATATTATTTTTATTAAAAATTTTAAAATAATATATTATAGTTAAATGTTATACGATAATTTAAATAATATAAATAAAAAATATTTAGTTTAATTACTTAAACATAAAATATTTATTAATTATAAGTTTTATTACTAAATTATTTATTTTTTGAGAAAAGTTAACATTTGTATTACATTTAAGATATATTAATTAGAAGTATTAAACATGCATATTAAAAATATTTGATGTGTATGACAAATGTTTGTCATGTGTCTTAAATGTGTTCAAGACTTATGTTTGATGTTTTTCTTTTTATTTTATTAAACACATTTTGATATATATGAGATATGTCAAATAAATATCATATGCCATATATGTGTCTAATATGAGCACTAATATGAGCATAAATCATTTTTAGAGCATGTGGTTCAGAACTTCTCTTAAGTTCAAATTTTATTTTTGGTCTTTTAGCTCTTTAAGCGTGGACTTTAGATTTTTTTTTTTTTTCTGTTTTTCCAAAGAGAAAGTAGGTTACATCATTTTTTGTGTTACAAATTTCCACCATTTTCTTTCGTTCTGTGTTCTTTTTATAAAAAAAAAAATTTTGCTGAACAATCAAACCTTTCGTTTCCCATTATATGCAATTTCTTTGACAAATATAATTTAAGTTAAGTAATTATGTCAAAATATATTAAAAAATTATAAATAGTATCATCAAATTTGATATATTTGATATCTTCCTATAAAACTTTGAGAGGAAAAGAAAAGTTATTAAATAATAACTTTATTAAACATATAAAGATGAATGAAAAAATTTATCTATTTAGAAAACTAGGTGCATTAATGGATATTAGAATAAAAAGATATTAAATAGAATTAAACTAATATATGTTTGATGTTTTTTTTCTTAAAATCACTTATTTGACATTGAGAATCATCAATTGCATTTAATTTTATTAATTTTCTTTTATTTTAACATATTTGATTTTGTCTATTCTTTATGTATATCAAGACAATAAATTTACAGGTAAATTCTTAATATAAAGTATTAATATACAATGCAAAGTCGTAAATAAAGATATAAATTTTTGAAAAGCTCAAGGGACATCAGAAATAAAGACAAATATAGGCTATGAAGATAATAATTTATTAAATAATATTAAAGTAATATTTGATTTAATATATAAATATTAAAGTTAGCATGTTTATCTTATACCGCTCGAAATGAGAATTTAGTGATAATTTACCATGGATTTTTTTCCGACCTCGGCTCATACTCCTCCTTTAAGGTGAGTGAAACAGGGAGTTTTAAATCCAATATGTCATAACTGAGTTGGAAAAGACTCACTTGAAGTTATCATTGTGAGAGTGATGAATCCGGAGAGGATGAATCAGAAAGCAGCGAGTGACCCCTAAATTGGACTGCAGGAATAATAATTATCCTTACAAAGCTTTTGTTTTTTTTTTTTTTTTTTAAAGAATGCTTATCTTAAAAATCAACGTATTTAACTCTTTATATAAGATATACTCCCCCACTTCGCATAATTTTTTAATTCTTTCAAGCATGTGCCGCCAAAATTATTTGCAATCAATTATTTTTATGATTTATTATTTACTTAATTATTTAATATGCATAAGATATTAAAGTTGATAAATTGTTTACAACTTTAACATATGATAATGAAAATATTATATAAAAAATATATAAATACTTCTATACAAATAAAAATTTTATATTAAAAAATAAATTTAAATGATTAAAATAATATTAAAAAATAAGATCAATTTAAGTATAAGTTATAAAATTATAAAGATATTAAAAAATATAAACAAGAAAAAAATAAATATAAGATAAAAAAAATAAAGTAATTTTTTTTTTAAAAGTAAAATACTAAATAAGATTAAGTGTTCTCTTGTTCATTTAATGAAAAAATAAAATAAATTATAAAATAATTTAAAATAAAATTTTAATTATTTAACTTGTAATAAATAAAATTAATATAATTATTAATTAATAAATTAATAATATAAATTTAAAAGTAAAAATTTTAAATATATATACTAAAAAAAATTTTATTTTATTTTTCCTTTTTACGAATACACTTACTTTGCCTTGGCTGATTATCTTAAGTAGATTAATTGTGTCTTTAGGGTAATTTTGACATCAAATATTTTGGCGTTAAGCTTATTGGATTAAAAAGCCAATAAAATTTTGCACTCAACGCAGTATATCACGATGTATAATAAGACGAACAACTTGATGGACATCGAATTTCTTGCTGGAAGTCACATTCAAATTCGGTGGCTGGGAAACATATAATAATAAGTCGAATAATAGTCCAGTTGACTTAGGTTTAGTGATGAATCTAGAATAACTTTTTAATGGGATCAAATTTTGTAATAAATGAATAATTTTTAGAAATACAAACCATGCATGAGCATTGAAACGACCCAAATACTTTCCGGTAGGCCAAATGATAGGTTAGTTATATTATAACATATATAATATATAATGACAAGGTTATGGGTCTCCCTTAAGCTTCTATATATTTCGTATTTATAGATTGAAAGATGCTTTGAATATGCAAGAAATGTTAAATTAAAAGAGATTAAAACTGAGAAAAGAGAAAAGAGTTGCTTTAGAGAGAGAGAGAGAGAGAATAATACAGAATTAAGGGTCCATTTGTTTCGTGTAAAATGTTTCGCTGATTTTTCAATGTTTGGTATAATGCAAAATCGTGGTCAAGAGAAAATTTTTTGTAAGTCAACGAAAATACTCTTATTTTCCGTAAAACAGGGAGAGGGGAAACAACTTCAAAGCGTCTTCCAAGCTCTTCCCTTGCCATCGCCAATGCCACCACTGCCAGCACCACCACCAAGCTCCTTCACCACCACTACTACCTCAAGCCCTCTTCCTCCTCCCCCGTCAACTCACTGTGCAGCTAAGGCGGCATGATTGTCCCTCGGTACGATAAATTGGCTATAATGGGTACAGGTAGAGACGAGGCCTTCCATGTTTGGTTATGATTGTGGTTTTGTTTATACTCTGGCTCTGGGATAGTTGGATCCGAGAAACTCATTATTCCCTAATCTTATTAATCCCTTTTTTAGACATCTGACCCAATCTTTCATGTTACAAATAGCTAGAATTTTCATTTAATATACTTTACTTAAATTCAAACTTCTGACACAAATAAAGCAAATATTATGCAAAAACATTATCAAGCTTCTGTTTATACGATTCATCAATAAAAATACTTGTACCAATAATGTTTATACGATTCATCAATAAGAATACTTGTACCAATAATGTTATTGTTACTATATAAACAAAAATTACTAAATTCAAACTTAAAATTAATCCCAAAAATTGTCGGATATAAAAAGTGAAATAATGTTAGTAAAAAAATTAAAGGTATACGAAATGTTTGTAATAAATTTAAATGATAGCCAATATCCAAGATCAAATGATAAAAACCTTCTCTTCAATTGAAGTCTTCATACAATTTCTCATAAATAAAAAAAGTAAAAATAAAAAAAAGGTTAAGTTGGGTCTATGGTTGAGATCATAATGAATCCTTCAAGTATATTGGATAAATAACTAGCAACACTAAAATTAAACCAATACATTATTATGAAAAACTTAAGTTAACTTTGATTTAAAATATGTAAGGATATTAAATTTATCTTTCTCTTTGGATTAATCCTCAGTTATCAGACAATCATTTTAGAGTATACGATTTTCTTTTAAAAGTAACAATTATCATTCTCCAGTTACTTTTTTTTTAACCTAAAGAGAGTATTGGCAAATTCATTCTTTTTCTTGAAATGGTTGACTTTCACTTTTTTCCATATTTGGTTTTTTTCTTATGGAACTTATCGAATACCTTGCTTGATTTTTCAATCTTGTTTCTTCGTAGATGATATACTAAGTAATTTATTAACTTGACCCTCATTTTTTATATAATGTTATAGGTTATTTGAAAGACCTATATTCAAAAGATAATGAATTTAAAATAAACTTCACTAGAAATTATAATTCATCGTTAATTTTAAATATTTAAATTTTATTATAATATTAATTAATTAAATAATATATTTTGTATAGTTTACAAAACAATAAATTTTATAATCATTAGTTATGTCATAATTGCAAAATAATTTTTTTTTTTTACAAATTACATATAACTTTTTTGTACTTTTTATTTAAAGAATAATTATCTTAATACTATTGACAACTATAATTTTTTTATTTTTAAAAGGTCTCAATATGTTCCATTAAAAAAGAATATAATTCTCATGTTCTATGATGTTTTTTCTCCTTTTCACTACTTAAATTCAAAATTGCAACAAACTTCTTCTCTATTAACAGCAAATCATTTAATATCTTGATTATAGTTATTAATAATACTAATTTATATATATTTTTCTTTGGTGAAACAAAAGGTAAAAAAAAAAAAAAAACAAAGAACAAAGAAATTATATTAGAAATCAAGCTAGATTCCCGTGGGGCTAGCAACCCTCACAACATCAACCCAAACTAAAGCTTCAATTCTAGACAGTTGTTTTAGAAAACCTAGCTGCTTTGTTAGTCAATCTTCAACTGAAATGGTAGAAGTGGAATCTTTTTGTTGCTCTGTGAGCTGACTATCAGCAACGAAAGTGATTAAGATGAAGCTCAAAGATTTGTTATGGTTCTATTATGTGTAGTTGCTTTATATTGTTTGAACTTAAGGAAAAGCCAAGGATTAACTAAGCTAGTTAGCCATGTATATTAGTGGGAGCAATTAGCTTTTCTGTTCTTGCAGACTTGATCTGCTGTAATCTAGATGCAGGTTGCTTTTTTAACCCTCTTTACTTCTTGTTGTGGTTAAGTCAAGCTAGCCATGCTTTACATAGTGATTGTTCTCATGTTTCAAAAGTGGAAAACCTCCATAAAAAGGAGGATAGTAATTGAAAAAGGATGAATTCTTCTAGATCCCAAAACCTGGTTTTCTATAAATTTGCATTGTTTCTCATTTTCTCTGAGTTTATTGTTTCCTTCAGTGGTATCAGAGCTTTTAAGATCATTGTAAGGGCTCAAATACTAAAAAATAGGGAGAAGAGAATTAATTACAGAAACCAAAAACCAGAAAAAACTAAAACTAAAATGGCAACCAACAACTTTCCTATCTCAGCACCTTCAATATTCTCAAGGAAGAACTATCCCATCTGGGTAGTGAAAATGAAGGTTTATCTAAGAGCCCCCGGAAGACCTTCATACTCTACTGTGAGCAACAAGTCTTCAATCTAGAGTTTAGGAAGAAGAGGCCTGTTTAAATCTATTTGAACACATGAGTGAGCAAATTTGTCTCTATATGCTTCAGGGGTGGGGGCATCATCCTTAATAATTTTACCAATCCACCGATAATCTTCAACATATCTTGGTTATGGTATTCAACAGGTATCTCTAAAAATCGTGCCCATGCCATAACTGAATTTATTGAGGCATCTGACGGACAAAAGTTTAGCGTCCAGTCCCTCACGAGATAGTGATCCATGATCAACCAAGGACCACCACACAAAGCCATGTAATAATCCTCTCCACACATAAACTTGATATGGAAATAATCGTTTCCTAAATCAAAAATCTTCAATTCCCCTTTAGATTTCCATAACACTTTGAGACGATTGCAGAGATGAGTGTATCCAATAGAGGGTCCCCAAAGTTTTTCGACGAGGGTGTTCCACCATTGTTGCCGTATAGCCTCCTTTTTCTCTTTGGACAATCGAATGTGAGACAACCATCTTCAAAGGTGTCTAATAAACTTTAGTAAAAGCATTTTATTTTAGTCACTTTAATGACTAATTAACTCGAAGAACAGTACATGCGTAATAACAAAATGAAAACATTCATAACAAATCATCATAATTTGAATTGTATCAAGAATAATAATTAAATATAAAATACTTAATATGACACTAATTTAACACAAAATTATTCTTTAAGCTCCACATGCATTCTAAAGTAATACAGCGCTTATTCATTAACATTGCAAACCACAACATATAAGTTAATAGATCATTAAGTGCAGACCTTTAAATTTCAGCAATGCGCGCGGTGCTTGGGTTGGACGTGTAATTGTGCAACTTTGACGTGCGGGCTACTATAATTTTTAATTTTTTCTCACATAAAAGACACCTTCTTTAATCGGTAAACTAAGGAATTAACAAATCTTTATGACTTCCTTAACGTAGAATTAAGAATTCCTTGGACATAACTGCTGCAATATCCCTTAGAGGTATGATTCTATGATGTGTACTTTCGGCCGAATCAATCTGAATTCTGAAGCAATAAGTGCATTAAAATAATAAAAAAAAAAAAAGTACCTCCACTACTGGGCTAGGTTGTCCTCCGGGCTCCCATGGGCCCAAACCTAGGATGAAAAAGTGGGTCCTTTTACAAAATTCAGTTAGTGACCATAAATTTGAAACTAAATTTTACTAAAAAGTACATGTATATATTAGTAGTTAAAAATTTTTATTTTTATTTTTAATTTCTCAAATTTTGAGACTAAAATAAAAAGTTGGAGTTTATAAATATAAAAAAAATTAATTATATCATATAACTTAAAGTCTAATAAATTTTTTAATAAAATAACAAAAAAAAATTATTTGGTATAACTCTTGCACTTGCAGTTTCATTTTGTTTTTAATATTATTAACATTTGTATGCTGTTTGCTGAAAGTTATCTGTGCAAATTCATAATAACAATATAAGAATGGATCTTGTAAAAATAAACTTAAATTTCTATTATTATTATTATTATTATTATTATTATGTAGTGACATAAAATATTGTACTCACTACATAACTCTTGTTTTCGTGCGACTGAAATAACTGGAGAGAAGAAACCCCTTTCTGTTAAAATTAAGTCTTATAGATATCCAAGTTTCAAAGGTACGCTGCATGTGCTGTCCATTGAATGGCTTTAGAGTTCTGTTGAAGACAATAACCGGTTACAAAAGAAGAAGAAAAAAACACAATTCTAACCTAGTGCCTTAGGTAGTTGGGTGGCCAAACCTAGTTGTGTAAAGCCTACATTTTGCTAATTGTCAACTCGACGCCAAACTTTCAAAGAGTTGCACAACTGCATGTAGCCATTGAGCATAGGTGGACTTGTGATGAGTTTCTAGACGAGCTTCAGAATACGGAATTAGGGACATGGAGACAATAAAATAATAATAATAATAATAATATATTATTATTATTATTATTAAAATAAAATAAAATTATAAAATCCACACATCAAGAACAACATCAATTCAATGTTGTTTAATATTTGTTTTATTATTGCGTTCACGGGTGTGTCTATGTTTTATGTCCGTGATATTTTCTTCCTTTCTAGATGATCAGAAGAGTTGAAAGGATCAACTAAATAGCCAAAAAATAATAATGAGATAATGGAATAAGGTTGACCAAGGAAAAAGAAATTAAGAACAACAATGAAGGGGCAACCAAACCATGCACTTTGCATAATTCCTGGTGTTTTAAAGATATATTTAAATCACGGTGGCCTATGGTGTTCCTAAAGAGACAGGCCAATTGCGCGGGGAAGGCCTTGAGACCATAACGTGTAAAGTCATAGACCCTCCTCGATTTTTCTGACCACAATGGCAAAAGGGATGCACCCTGCATGAATTCAAAGTTATATAGCCACTTTTCTTGAATAACAAAGAAGGGGGGGGGGGCATTTTAGGTTTACTTTCCCCTTATCAGTAGTCCCCATGATGAATTTCACTGTCTCGTCGAAGTTGGATAAAAAGAAAGTTTTGAGAATGGACTGCTCCTCACATCCTGTTAGAGGTGCAGGACCTAAAAATGCATAATGACAACTTTTGACGAGCATGAGAGGGTTGACTAAAAGAAGGGCGAAATCCAAGAATTTATGGTACCTTTCATTGAACCCTTACAACCAGTTTAGTGCTGTATTCAATAGCCAACTACTAATCTAATACGGCGATAACCAGTTTGCAAGTCTTGAGAAGACTATCTGAGCAAATCCGACGATCAACATTTGCAGATTGTGACTTTAGTAGATTTTGATTTGAATAAGTTTATAAATGGGTCTATGTAATTTTGCCAATCTGAGTCGAGAACTTTCAAGTTGTCTAATTAAAGTTAGTAATTTTAAAAATATTCCCAATTTGAGTCTTCCATTGTGTCCGCCCTTGAGTTGATGGAGTAACTCGCGAGACTCATTTATGAACTTACTCTTAGTTTGCCTAGCGGACTTGGAAGAGGAAGGAAAGAAAGAAAGAAACAACATAATAATCCAGGACCGTAGATGGAGGCATTAACTAGAAGCAACACATTAGAAGTTATTCAAAGCCATATCGCTACCATTGCCCTCTACCAAAAACCTTTTTATTTACCCGAAACCTCGTGCTACATTGTTTGTTGCAGATTCTAGATTCCATCATTTACTCTGCAATGTCAGTAATGGCGTAATTTAGCTTGGTGGCAAGACAATGACACTTGGGTTAGTTGGCCAAAATGAGATCACACAGTGGAAATCACAATAGCCGCATGTGGAGAAACAATCCCAATAGCAATAGCTTGTTGGAAGCAAAGGGTAATTTTCACCATTGGATCGTGAGAATTTATGGTTGAATGAATGAAAATTTTAGTTATTGGTTTAATTGTGGACCATAACATAATTTGGGGACCGTGGCCTTACAAAGAGAGTGGTACAAGGGAAGCCAGGGGACAGGTACAAATATCCACAATCTTGATAGCCCCCCTCATGCATGTTAGGCCTTCTAAAATGTGCTAATCCAACTATCCAAGTTTTTTTTTTTTTTTTTCTATGCCAGTTTTAAGCAGTCAATCATTTCTGCAGTATCTTTCTTAAATCATCAAATTAATTTCATGGATTAATCGCTTAGGGTGAAAAAGCAATAAGATCAAAAGAGGAGAACATGCTGCTTAAAAATGGTATGTATCCAAGTGCCGAAAAGTCAAATTGCATTCCAGGAAAATGCACCCACAAAAGGAAACAGGAAAATTGGTATATCTCTTTCAAAGCCAAAAGAATTCTCGATTCATGTCATTCAACTTATTGCGAGTCCCTAGTGCCCCTTATGCAAATCCCCATTTACACTTTTCAAAAACCTTGAAGCTCCTTTTGGGTGTCTTTTTCATTCCCATACGTAAATCAGGAGTGTCCTAAAATTAACATCAGCTGTTTTGGAAAAAAACAGAGATATTGGTTTAAAGAAGCAGAGGAAAACAGACACGGCGATCAGATATAATAGCCAACTAACAGTTATGTCATAATTCACATTACTACATTTCACAGCTAAAATTATTTCTCATAGAATAGAAAGAATTCGAGTATCTATGCCTTTCAAGAAGAAAGGAAAACCCAGAAAGAAAAGAAGAATGAAAGTTCTAAAAAAAATCAAAGACATGGAGAGAAAGTTTGACAAGAAGGAAAAAAAAAAAAAAAAAAGCCGAAAAAAAGGGGGAAGAGTCAGTATTTTCATCGAGGGCTCTTACAGGCATAGATCAACAAAGAGAATTCAACTCTTTCTTGCTCTTTCTGCACAACCTTTTCCTCCAACCACAGCCTGCTATCCATTCCCCTTCTTGTCCTGAACATGAACACAGCATAACCAGAAGCAGGATTAAAAAACCAGTTATGGACATCCCACATCAGATCAACAAGCAACCCATCAACAAAAATGGACTGGTTGCCTCTAAAATTCCATTGCAGCCTCTTTACGCGAATCACAGTCTTCTTATCGATACAAACGGATAAAACCGGATGGTTTAGGCCATCATTTTCTCCACTACATTTAATCAGGATATCATGTTGAACACCTGCATCGCAAAACCGAGCCTTGGTGGCATATAGAGTATTGCCTGAGCAATGCTCTTGCCTTGAAATGAGAGTGGACTTGGCAACTGCGGTGCTTGTTTTGAACCTCTTGGTGATCGTTTCATCTCCTGTATCACCCATTATAAGGCCTATTTCTGAATCAACCATGATCAGAACATAAAACCCATCAACAGGTTCAGGTCCTCTGGCATATTTAGCAGAAGAGAGATCCCAGAAGATTTCCACCTTTAATCTATCAAAGTCAATCACTTTGTTGCCTTTCATCTTCCTGAATAACCCGGCATTGGTGTTGAGCTTGAAAGATGTTGAAGGATCATTGCCAATGTTTATGTTAAGGCCTTGACAGGTCTGGCTTTTGCACCAAGTGACTGAGGCCAAGATTTGCTTTTGGGTAGAGAGGGTGATTTTATACAGGCAAGTGACTGCATTTTGTACTGATGGGATTAGGTTTGGTGAGATGCAAGCATTGTTTGAATAAGAAGAACATGAAGAATGAGAGACATCTATAGCATTTTCACTAAAACAAGAAACCATATCTCTCATTGTTGATTACACAAATTAAAATCAATTTCTTATGATGATGTTCAAATTGGATTCTTCAATATGGATGGGAGAGAGAGAGAGAGAGAGAGAGAGAAAGAGAGAGGAAATCTGCAAGTTTGAGAGATGGGTGTTTCTCTTTTGGCTTATACCAGGAAGAAAATGAATATATTGAGGCTAAGGCAAGGTAGTTGCATTTGCACCGTCTCCCCATTACATTTTTGTCTGAGGAAAACCCATAAATCATAACATAGAGAGTTAAATAGAAAGGCGGAAAAGGGAATTTATGCTCTGACAGGCCAGTTTAATAGTACCCAAAAGAAAAATTAAAACAATAAAAAAAGAGGAAGATTGCGGCACACATCTTCAATGTCTTTCTTTAGTCACCGTTGCCACTTCACATGACATAATACTGAAAAATAAAAAGGAGGCAAAGCAGAGGCATAAAAGAGTTTGGAACTGGTCTGAGTGGTGACATGATCATTGTTCGCTCTTAGTTGCAATCCCTGGCTTTTTTTTAATTTTTCTTCTTTTGCTTGTGAAATGATTAGTAGTTAGTTATTAGACATTGGGGGGGGGAGAAAGGAGTACTTGGATATACCACAAGAGGGTGCTCTTGCACCCCTTTAAATTCCACTTTAAAGTGGAAGGTTTTGGGAGGTGAGCCGATTTGATCTCTTGACCTCTCGCCAGCTTAATCTTTGGATTCAATGACTAATTTAAAGACTCGAGTGTATACTAAAATAATGCAAACTATTAAAGAGTGTTTTGTGGGAATTTTCTATTGATTAAAGCCTTCTTAAGTATCGGAAGTGGAATTAATTAATGGGCACAGTTAAAAAGAAAAAAAAAGGGCACAGGCAAGTTCTCTGAGGGCAATGAAAGTCAAGAAGGATGGAAAGATACTTTGGATGGTGAGATAGAAATTATTGCGGTGAATTGCCTCAAGAGATGGTACATGGGCTGTGGCATGATTATGATGGTGGATGTTTCCCACAAAATAAATTTATTGTGCAGACCCACCAAACTCCTACTTAATTAAACCAAGGCATATTTTAAGCCAGACGGTTGGTTTTTGGTTGCCCACTTTGTAACTTATATTACTGACTTACACCATGGAATGGAAAATTAAAAGTACCCCTCTTGTTATTGAGTGCTGGTTTGGGCTTAATAGTTGGTGATGGTCTGCATGTTACATCCTTTAACGTGAGTATCGTCGATGTGGTTGCAGTTGGCAAGAATGAACATTAAAATCAATTCAAGTACCACAAATCATTTTACGACAATATTATTCTTATTAGCAAGTCTTACAAGCATCACTTGATTCAGGAGTCCCTCCTACCTTCCTCATTCAATTCTCAGTGAACATAATTATATACTAAGAAATTGTTATTTTTTTAGTTAACTGGCTACTCAGATTTGAAATTTTCAGTCTTAATAATGATTCTTGTAAAATTGAGCCAAAATACTAAACAAAGTACAAAATTGAAACGTGGGACTGAAGTTGCACTCCCCTCAAAAGAAGAGAAATAACAGGATATTTTTTACAAGCACTCACTGTTGTTAATGCAACAAAACTACGACTCCAAAGAGAAAGAAGAAACTTTTCAGTGAAGCACCAAGCGGGCGTGGAGAAATCTGTCCTGAAAACTGGAAAAAAGCAATTCTAGTTGGTCATCATTATTCCTCTTTCGGTACTAAAAGGGGAGGGCATATTTTTGTGTTATGGACCCGGAATGGCCTGGTCCTACCATTCATGTTCCCCACCATTGCTGAGCGAATTATTGAATCGAACTGAGTCTCCTCATGCAAAATGTCAGCAAATGGCAGAGTTTTTAAGAGAAAAAAAAAAATCAGATGGGTGGATCCAATGGAGGGTATTGCACAGATTTTTGCATATTTTATTAATTAAAAATATGTGACATTATTCGTGTAGTCAAGTAAAATGTAATTCAACAAAAAAGTGTCATTTTCATATTGTTATTTGTTTGCCTATTGTATATTGTTCGTACATTTATCTTACATGTATGTATATGACATATTTTTCAAAATAGAAAGGGAGAACATGGAACCCACGTAAGCCCCTAATCGCACTTACCCTGTTCCCCACCACCGTCCTTATAGCGAAGTCCGAGTTTTAATTAGTACACTTGCATCCCACCAATAATATTTTTTACAATATAATTCTCATAGTCCTGGTTGTCTCAGTACAATACCATGAATTAACCATTTTAGCATATGGCTTGCAATTTTCACTTCGCATGCTCTGCACCATTTTGTTTTTAACTTGCCAAAAAATTATTAACATAACAGCGAGTGAAAAAGAAGTGACTAAAGCTATTGATGGACAATGTTGCTCCATTTTATGTTCCCAATACAAAAAACAACAAGGGCTTGGTGATTAATTAGTACAGAAAGTTTCTCGATCTGTCATCATTACCTAATAATTGTGATAATTTTTTTTTTTTAATTCTTGGTAATGGATCAAGTTGTTACTGTTTTTTTCTTTTTTTTTCCTTTTCGGTTACCTCGAAGATGGATTCCAAATCCTCTTTATTTATACCAATGGCATTATAGTTAAGATGAAGAGAGACTGTATTCCAGAAGTTAGTTCCAAAGTACCCAGAGGCACAACTGAACCTGAGAACAATAATCATAAAGAGAGGGAATCCCATTGAAATGAAATCCTTCACTTTTGGCTTTACATGAATCCGAGAAATTCTCACCAGCACAGCAGACCTTTTGGCGTCTTTCCCTGACATGCAAACAATTAGTTCCATACAAATGCACAAAAAGGCTCCTATGAGCTTTTCTTCACATGCCATTACTGCTTTAATATTGGATGCTCCTTTCAACCCTTCAGAGAAAAAGACTAGACTGTAATTTTTACCCATGTCAGCATAGCTGCCCATGCTTGTCTTGGCAAGGAGGCCTTTGCAGGACAAGAATATATTCTTGTCTAGAAAACACTATACAATTAGGACACTAAAGAGCTAAAGTTTATAAACCATAGGAAGAGAAAGAGTAAAAAATGACAAGTGATGCATGCTTATTTAATCCTAGACTACAACCCCTGTAAACATAGAGCGGTACAGAATATAGACAATTTGACTTATTCATATGTTATTTATTATTGCATCTACAACAATCTCCATGGAAAGTATGTATGTATCGAGTAATAAATTTACCTGAAGTCAAATAAAAAAGCATAAGAGCCCTACCCAGTAGTGAAGATAGAAATTTCTGAGAGTTTGGGCAAATAAAAAAATAGGGGTAAAAAATTTGAATTGTGACAAAATAAAATCTTTAATGAGAGCAAGCATAAATAATAACAATAGAATGAGAACAATTCAGCTTTTTAGTGGGGTTAAATGGCCCCAATAAATTTTACATATCTACCACTCTTTCCATGTAAGATAATGGATTTAATTTTTTACTAAAATATTTAAAAAGAGTAAATATATATTTTTTTTTAAAATGTGCACAATCATGTAGATAACTAGTCACTTTCTGTCTTTCTTAAACCACAAGGTGTACTTTTCCAATAAATTAAGTTAAAATTTAATTTACTGCATTATGTAGAGACACGGTGATTTTTATTAACTCTGCAAAATACACCGGCACTTTTTTTTTTTTAATACTAAAAGAGAAAAAGAAACAAAAAATCTACATGTCTCCGCCGGTGGCCTCACATGGTAAATGGCCTCCTCGGTGGAGGACACGGGGGTGCGATCTCTCCTCCAAAAACTGCCAAATCGTCAAATCCCCTTACTTATATAAAAATAAAAACAAAAAATAAAAAATAAGCGAGGTGTCAATCAATAACTTTTCTGACTGAGAGCAAGGGTGATTAGGAAGCATGGCTGCTGGGAACTCTGAACATATTAACCAGATCAAGGAGAATCACAATCTGGGGTTTTGCCATTCATGGTTTTTACATAATCATTTTCGGGTGCAAAAGCATATGTGCTTTGGATATAATGCTAAATGGAACTTAAGGATCACCAGGGGACAAGTAGTTTTGACCTTGGAATTATTGCAACCATTACTGGACTTTTAGAGAAAGGTATTAAAACCATGCGTAAGATTAATGAAAATGGAGGCAGGATTAAACAATAGAAACATGGACTGATGAGAGTCGACCACACCTCCCAACCGCAGACCATTTCCTTGCATCGAGGGTTGGCACGTTCGGTTCCAAGCAAATAAATTACTCAAGTCAACGATATTATAATTTATTGCAGGAACAGGTACAGGCAGTCTTCTCCTAGTTGGTTGCTTCTGCAATTCTGATGAAATCCAATTGCACTGTAAAAGAGAAACCAAGAATCGGTCGACGATGGTGACAGCCAAAATTTTCTTTTTCTTGCATCATCTTTTTTTTATGTCGTAACTACACTGGATTGCTTACATGCACCATTCCCCCAAGTGTTAGTCTAATTACTAATTTCACGTATCTCTCTTTATATCGACCTAAGTTAAAAGTTTTTACACTGAAACTCACCCTGACATGGTTAATAAGTCCAAGATAATTTGAGATGCAATGTAAAAAATTTTAAACTCATTAGTAGCATGACTAAATGTGAGAGAGACATATTCAAATTTAACGACATTTAATCGTCAAATTTTTTATTTAAGAAAAAAAAAAAAGATTAAACAAGGACATGCAACGGACAACCTCCAACTTCATATAATTTTTGGTTTCAACTTACACGTAGAATAATTGATTTATTTAGGTGTACTATTTTTTACGTTAAAAGAAAAGGAAAAAAAAATAAAAGATTGCTTACGTGCGTACATACTATGCGTGCCTTCAATTATATACACAATAGAAATGAAATACGTATGTACTTGATCCGAAGGTGCATAAGTCAATTGCATTGCATCCATTAATCTTATCCATAGAACCACGCATAAGGTAGGTTTCGGTCCAGATAGAGACATCAACAATTAGAAGCCTAGGCCAAGCTAAAATATTCGATAAGTTCCATTAACTATGGCTGTTTGCTTGCTTTCTTCAAAATTTCAAACACTTCAAGTTTTTGCTTGAAATCACAAGCAAAATGGTGGAATAGCCAACTCAGTGGAACCATCGTTGTTTCAGAGAAATTATTTGTAGCCCTGAAAATGGTAATTAATTTATGTTCAATCCCGTCAAATAGCATACATAAAACATTTTAAATTTTTATTTTTAATAACCCACGTAGGAGGAGATTCCCAAATGATTGATTAATGATAAATTATTGGGGGCCTTAAATTTATGAATTATATGTTAGCTTAAAAGTTAGTTTATGAAGTTTTAGGTCAACTTAGGGACTATTTAATATTGCTATGGTTTTGTTATTTTTTAATTCTTTTTTATTTGGACAACACATATTGCACAAGTTACCATTGTCTTTTTTTTTTTTTTTCAAATTCGAAATCATTGCTTAAGAAAAAAAAATACCTCCCTAAAATCAGGAAAAAAAATTCACCTTCTTTTCTAATTTTTTGTTTTTTTATGTTAGTTTCATTCTTTCTACAATACTCTTTTTTTTTTTCATCTCTCATGCTCTTTTTTTTTTCCTCTTTATTCTGTCTTTCTCTCTCTACCTTAAGTCTCATCTTTTTGTATTTAATCACAAAATTACATGCATCTACACCTTCTCATCTAATCACCATTGTCAATTGGAACAAAAATGAAATTTGAAGTAGATAACAAATATTAGAAAATAGACAACCGACGGCAAAATCAAATATTAGTCATCATACATCAATTGTAACAATATAACCCAACAAGCCTTTAGTTTATTGGTTTATGCCCTTTAACTTATAAACTCTTGAAACATGTTTGCAATTGGATATGTTAATATCCCATTAATTTATTCTCGTTAGACTGTCCTGGGAGTTTAAGCCAATGTCATGCTCCAATATCATGTTAAATTTTCTATTTTCGATGACAAGGTATAAGGAGATCATCTGAATAATTAAATAGGGCCTTACGTGAATCAGCTAACTGTTAGCTTAAAATTGAATTTATCATGTTTTGGAACCTCCCAATAAAATAGATTAACCTATTTTATTAATCTAGGCCCTCTAACTTATAGACTCTTGAAACTTCTTGTTTTCGCCCAATAGGACTGACAATGCTAACAAAACGACTCCATTATTTTGCATTAGATTATCGCCTCAAGAAGAACTTATGGAAAGCCATGATCAGAAGGTAAAAAATATGAAGTTTGATGAGAGATCTTATGCTCATAATAGCCCATTTCACACCCTACGGAGATCATAGAACCATGAATTGATTTTGAGATTTCTACAACAAGACAAAAACGTGTTAACAATATAGATGTGGATAGATTAAACTTCCTTTCTATTAACCAAAACTATATTTAATTATTGGTAGAATAGTGCAATTTGCTGAAGTATTTTCTGTATTTGTTGTAATTTTGTGCAGATGCAACTTTGTCGAATCCATCCAAGCCTCTAAGCCCTTTTTTGGAGTTTTGTTTTTCAATCCATCCGACTTGAGGACTTAGCTTTCCTTCTTGTTTCTCTTTTCTATAACAAGCTATTCCATATTGGGTAGGCAAATCTCATGCACCGAAGTGAAAAAATCGCACTCTAAGTTCTTCTTGTGCCTAAATGGAACCAGTCAAAAGTCAACTAGCCACATTGAGTGGTTTATTTTATTTTATTTTATTTTTAAACAACGCAAAGGAAACACAAACACATTATTCACTCCAAAGGAATCCCGAAGGAACACACCATTAATAGCAAACGAGTTTTTGTTTATCCAACAAACTACGTTGCACGCATATGAATTTAATTGTCGTTCATCATATTTACAAAGTAGATCATACGCGTAAGAGTGGATAAATGGCTTCCGTGGTTCCACCTTCGACTCAAGGACAACAATCATATGCCAAATAAGATAGTGTTCCTCTAATTTGAAAGTAGTAAAAGCAAAAAAAAAAAATTGAAAACAAAAAAGTAGAGAAGAAAAAAAAAAGGGTGATGCAAGTGGGGAGAACAAAACAAATGAGACAAGAATTACACTATATGTAGAAATATAAAAGAGAGAGAATGGTGTAACGATATTCATAAGAAGAAAAAAAAATGAATTTTATGTAGTCAAAACTCCAAAATGGTGTAATTAATAGATAGAATATATTTAATATTATCAATTAAAATTTAATAAGTTAAGGATTTGATCTGGGATAAATATAACAAATTTATTGATAGTTGAATTTTATAATAATCATAATTTTGATGAAATTTCATAATATGCTAAAAAATAATTTAATTTTTATTTTTCATACATTAAAAATATTAGTCAAGTACTAATTAATCAAGAGAAGATGCCTCAAAAGGAAGAGGAATTTATAGTAATTAATAACCATGTTATAATTGAATCAATTAATTTTTATTGCACAAAAATTTTAATGAAAACCATATAATTATAATATCATCTATATATTTTATTAAGTCAAAGAATGATCTTATAATCCATTGATCTCAAAATCTTCTTAATTTTTTACTTATTATATTTGTTAATATTCTTGAAATAGATAATTAAGTAAATAAATATTTTGGTTTGTCATTATCATAGATTAACATCATTGCTTACACCATAATTAAAAAAAAAGTTATTGACTTTTGTTAAAATTATTAATTTATTCTAATTATTTATTTTTGTGATATGAAAAATGTCAATTCTTAATTGTCAACTCTTGGGTGAATTTTTTTTAAGTGGAGGAGGGATCACATCACGAAAAGCGTTTTTTATTATTTTATAAATTATATTATAATTTTTATACTATAATTTATTTATTTATTTTATAATATTTTATTTTAATTAAAAATTTTAATTAAATTATTTAAGAAATATATAAACTTTTTAAATTTTATTTTTATTTTTTTATTTAGTTAGATTATTCTTTTAATTAGTCATAAAGTATTTTTTATTTAAATTAAATTATTTTCTTAATTAGTTAAATAGCTTTAATGGGGTTTGTCTAACTTCTACTTAGGAACCGGAACAACCATTCTGAACAATTGAGATAACGTTCCTCTAAGCACAATCAAATCAACGCGAACATTGGTACAAAATATTAAAAAATAAAAAGGAAAGAAAAAAGGGTGATGCGGGTGAGAGAACAGGAACACAATACAATGGGACAGCAATTTCGCGACACAATTGATAGAACAGGAACACAATAAAATGGAACGGCAGTTTCACGACACAATTATGAGCTCAAGTGGTGTCTGCGATGAGTAATTTACTTCCATCATCGTCAATTCCCTGGTCCACGAGGCATAATGAAAGAATAAAGTACAGGTGCAGGCCAATCAATCAATATCCTGGCAAGAACGCAACTTTTTTTTTTGGGGGGGTCTCGGAATCAAGTAGATTCACAGAGTGGGTTGTGTACAATCTCCCTTGTTTATCTATCACAAAAACTTTGCTCGAGATTGTCTGGGGTAAATAAGGTGCTTAAGGTTGCTATGTAAGACAGGCTCGCTCTTGATTCTAGTGCCAATTGGCTGTGTGCTGATAAAAATTGCAAATTAAGAAATTATCCCCCAAAAAAAAAACAAAAAAAAATGCAAACTAGGAGGCCTTGTGGGTGTCCCGCAAGACCTGTGACTGAATTTCGCCTGGATTTTCAGTCTCATTATGGTTAGCATACCTGCCGGGTTTGAGGAACCGACCTGTCTAATGTCAGAGCATTTTCAAAATGGATGTGAACTAGATCACACGCAGAAAGGAGGTAAAAACCCTAAAGGGTTTATACGTTAAGGCACTCGATAAACATTTAGTTGACTTTAAGGACACCATGAAAAATATACCGTGTGCAGCAATGGCATTTTGTAAGTGCATTTGGGCATGGAAAACAAGCCAGACTTCCT
Source organism: Bruguiera parviflora (assembly GCA_019804595.1). Taxonomy (NCBI): domain Eukaryota; kingdom Viridiplantae; phylum Streptophyta; class Magnoliopsida; order Malpighiales; family Rhizophoraceae; genus Bruguiera; species Bruguiera parviflora. Next base: position 5,687 of record JAFFZT010000196.1, on the reverse strand, counting down.
TTTGTTTTAACGCAGAAAACAGACAGTGAATTCCAGATTTCCAACTTTCGTTACACTAGTCTTTCGACCTGACCTCTCACGTTGAATTAGGCCTAGATGTTATTTGAAAATTAGATACTACGCATATTTTCTTAATTTTTCTCTCTCTCTCTTCATAATACGAAACTGTCAACCAAACTAAACCAAATCTATTGATTTAATTCATGATTTTTTCCAAATGGCATCAAACCAAATCCAGTACACCCTCTCAGAGACATCATAGACTTTGTGCAAGACAAGAAGATAGCTAGAAAGCTAGTTGACTCCTTTATAGGAGGACTAAGATATCTGTTTATGGTCAACCAAGTCGAAAACAAGCAAAACTATAAGAGAGTTGCTCAAGAACAAGAAAAAAAAAGAAAAAAAAAAAAACTTTAAGAAAGTTCCCGTCCATGTTTTTCAGCTCAGGTAAATGAAAATTCACTACCTCTTTCTTTCTTCCCCTTTTTTAGCATTTAGATAAACCGGAGTTCACCATTGACAGTTCATATGTAAGGAAGTGGATCTCGGGGGAAGATATGTTGAAAACCAAGCAAAACATACCGGAGGCTAAATCTAATTGGGATGAATATTCTCTATTAACAGAAGAGTACACCCAAAACCAAAATGAGATTCCAGATGTAACCAATTCAAACTGACCCACAACCATTCAGATCAAAAATTCAATTTCTCCCCAATTTCTGTAAAAATATCTTTACAAATAAATAGCACAATACCAAAACAAACGACTATAATCTACAAAATTTTGCACTCCAAGCATCACTCCGTTCCCCAGTAAGCCTTATGGCAGAATGGTCAAACTTTTCTTAAGCAGAAATACACTTTTGCAAGTGAAGAATGTGATGGCAACCTACTCCACATGATTCAGCAGCATCCTTTTTCTAGAAGAGATTAGTTTTTCTGAAACCATATGCTCCAATAATGAAAATAAATTTGCAATAATTAATCCCTAAAGCTAAGCTACCAGCACACACACATCATAATTAGTGATAAAGTAGCCCCATATAATTAACTTGCCTGAGCAGTGCCATAACTGGCATTTTGTCTCAAATTTGACTTTCAGTATATTCACAAGAAAAATCATGACTGCAACCATAAGAGACTCATTCATCACATGTAGAGGAGGAAGAGTTTAAAAGAGCTCAAAACAGGCTACAAGACTGAAAATTGGTAAACATATTATGGTCAATAAATCAACCCCAGCAAACTTGACTTCCCGTTTCTAAAGAAAAACTGATCTGTCAAAGCCTTTTGCCTTAGTGCACACACACACGTGCGTGTGTGTGTGTGTGTGTGTGTGTGTGTGTGTGTGAGAGAGAGAGAGAGAGAAGCCCTTCAGCATCACAGGAAACTCGGCAACACTAGATGGGACTGAGATAATTGGAAAATCTACCTGTCATCAAATGAAGAAATACATATAAATGCCAGGGTAAGAATTTTGTGTAATTTAAAACTTCTATAGAACATTCAGCTCACAGAAAAGAGATTATTAATGTGGACAGCTAAATGCAGACCATGTTAACTTGAAGTTTGGAAGACTTCTTTAATATTTTGATTTCCCTTTACAATTGACTTTAGGAATCCTCCAAAACAACAACTAGTTATCAGGATCAAGCCAATTCCCGGCCTTTCTCCACGTTTGTTTCCTCTCTCAGTTCCTTGCTGCCTAATTAAATAACATGGACATGCTGAAGCATATGCTTATGTCTGGCACAATTGTGCAACAGCCATAAAGACTTGCACCAAATCACCAAAAAAGACACACTAACCAACTCATCCTTAAATCCTAAACCAAGGTACACATCTCACTCATTCATTCTTTAAAGTATGCTTTTACAACATATGCATTGTCAGTTTGCCTATCCACATTGTATATAACACAAACATTGACATTGGACATTCACTTATGCTCCACCACCAGATTCTCTTTGGTTCTTTCTGTTAGGTACTCCATCTCAAAATATAGATGCCATAAAATTGTTACACAGCTCTCCACAAATCATAACAACAGTTATCCCAACACTTGCTAACATAAGTCCTACAAAATCATTCCAGCAATGCTATGCTTCGTAGAATTGGGGAACACAAAAATATATGAAGATCACAGATTTTTGTGGGATTCCACGCGTGGTCCACAAATCAATGATGCCAATAGTTTTCATGCTTTCCACATGCAATAAACTTAGGACATTTCCATTCATATGGAATTGAACAATATGAATGGCCTTGCTATTACTGTATCCATGAGTTGGCCACAAAAGATATGGCTGGAAACTTTGGAAAGACATTGAAACGCTATCTCCAGTCATCAATGTCATGTGCCATCAACATGAATAAAGTAAAAGACATTCTAAATCATAAACGGCTGTTCAGTTTACTAATATGATAACTATCAACAAAATGGTAGCTTTCTAAAACTTCCCAATTCACTATGCATAAAAGGGAGAAACAATTGCATATGGAGATTAACAACAAAAGCAACAAGCAAGAGAGGGGGGGAGAGAGAAAGAGAGAGAGAGACCGAGAGCATCAGGGGAGGCACCGGTGGCCTCAGCAGGGAGCTTGGAGACGAGACAAGCAGACGCGATTGCACTATGTAAGGGGAGGAGTGAGCTCAATTCACGTTTCGGAAGCCTTTTCATTCACAAGGGGAGCAATATAAAGAGAGACCAAAATAACAGAGACAAATCAAAAAGGACATAAAATGACGAGAACTGCCAAAGGAAGTAGAAGAAGAAGAAGAAGAAGAAGAAGAAGAGGAAGAGGGCAAGTAGGCGTGTAACCTCGTAGAATGGAGGGTCAAACTGGGACGAACTGAAGGCGCAAATGAGACCCTTGTTGGATTTCTGGTTGCTGATCTTCTGGCTACTGCTGCTGCTGCTGTTGTTGTTGTTGTTGCTCTCCATGTTGCCCTCATCCACGTCGATGTGGACCTCCCTGCAATCAACCCACTTGCCATTTTCCCCACTCTCTCTCTCCCCGAACCCTAAAGCCTCTGTAAAAACCTCTCTTCTTGCCGAAGTGTCGGTTCGTGTCTGGGCGAATAATATTCTGGGCCGTAAAGTTTTGGACACGTTACTCTTGGCCCGCCCTGAGGTTTCCTTAATTTGATCCAAAGCTAATCCTTCGGGAAATAGCAATTAATGCTTCTTAAAATATGCCCGTAATTAATAAATTATAATTCTTTATTTAAAAAATCTCAAATTCTAATTTTAGAACACAGATATTAGACTTACAGAAATAAAGAAAACTACCCTATGATATAAATCACGACTTAATGAAACTCCCAGTAGACACCAAAAATACCAAAAAGGTCATTGATATATATTTTTAAAAATTTTTAACATTTATTTGTTGGTTACTTTGCACTAATTTTTATTAGTTATAGTAACTTATTAGTTTTTTCGGACTGTCTCCTTCAGAAGATAGAACGCTGTTAGTTTAAAAGGATTGAGCGATGACCGTTTTAAAGAGTCCAAGGGAGGAACTAGGGAGGGGCTGGGTTTCAAGCCAACCATTAGCTCACAAATCTTTCGGAGCAAAAACGTAACAGCCAAAATTGGGTGTACCGTTTTTGCACGTGTTGTATACAACAGCAACACATAAATAAAGTTACCCTTTGAATAATTTTGTGCTACAATTACCATTCTGCAACTATATACATGTCCATCAATATAATTCTTCACCATCTACCGTTGATCTTGTAATGGGTATTGACCATCTTCCTAGATGAGCCGTGTAATTTATGCACCGGATAACACCTCTTCCAGTTGGTCCATCAGGGAAGTCCAAGACGCTGATGCTCCCAGCATCAAGATGAAATGACCCCATCCAGTCTTTGTTCAGATTCAGACAGTGTCCCATCAGGGCTATGTGAATTGCAGGATGGCCAACTACAACAAGAATCTTTTCTGCCTCGGATTCATTGGACAGTTCGTTCAACAGAAACTGCCATGCTTTTCCCGATTGATCCCACAGTTTTGATAGCGCTCCAACCTCAAATTGACTTAAAAAGCCCGGCTGAATTTGTTGAGCCTCGCTAGTCTCCTGTTTAAAACACGCAGAATACTTAGGCTTAATATATCTAGCAAGACAATGGCCAGCAGCCACTCAGCCCTTGTTAGGCCTTGCAATAAAAAGTTCTTAGTGCGCTAAGGTCACAGTATAAACCAATCTCCCCCCCCCCCAAAACACTCACATAGGAGAGCACATTTTGCCATTAATGCTTAATAATATCCATCAGCAGAAGATGAAGAAACAGGAAAGGATATTATGCAATGAATACATTAATTGCAAATATTCAAAGCCGAGAAGGTATGATTTCTCTTGTTAACTTGCCTTTTTTGATGGCTGAAGGATTTGCCCAATATCAAGGTCCTCCATTTGTTTCAGCTCCACATAGCGTGGCACACAGTCAGCACCCAAGCAATCTGCAGCCTCTTGCACCTACAAAGTTAGCCATTTCCCATTAGAAGGAACACAGAATCACCATATTGTTTTGGACAGAATTAAAGTTCCAAGTATGCACCAGATGCCCTTGCCCCATCATATGCATCGAACATCCTGCAAACTTACATGAAGATAGACAATTATACTTACGCGGGATACAGCCATGGCAGTCTCAACACAAGAATTTTTTGTGCTGCTGACTATGGTGCTCACTTTCAGGTCAAGCAACAGCTCTGCAGTTTTCTGGGACTGTCAAGCATCACAAAAGAACTTCAAGACACATTTTTACCATTAAGTTAACTTATACTGATATCCGAATGATGTACCTGTATAATTCCAAGCATGTCCATTGGCTGATCCCCTGAGTTAGGAAACCCACCCTGCAGAATACTGAAGAAGTTCAATTAAAGCCCTACATTTTGCACAGTTGCAAATTGAATGGCTGAAAGTAACAGGGACACTTAAATTAATCTTGTTTAACTACAGGCTTGACATCAACAGATGATCTACATTATCCACTAGAGAATTACTTTAAGCTGCTTGACTTATTTGGGGATATTTCTATTGGAATGCATCTGCATGGCTGCTTCTTTAACTATCTGACAAGTAATAACACATACTGAGTGATCAGAATTTGCGCATGAATTTCCCTTTATCTCAGAGTTCATTGTTCCAAATCCCTGTGGCAGGTTACTATTTGAATTTTATCTTTCAGCAGCAAGTGCAAAGAAATCAAATGAATTGGTCTTCCTCAATCAAACTCCAACATATCCAAATCAGCCAACTGACCAAAGGAAGAAGCTAGATATGCTGCAAGCTTTCAAACCTCTGTATCACCCTGTGTGGTTCCACGGCATACAAGTATGATCCGCTTGCTGGTCTTTCTTCCCCCAGAACTTCCAGCCACAACAGGTGAATTTGGTGTCTGCATCGATATTAATGAAACTTAGAGGTGTCATAACAGATTAAGAATCAATGCAATAGAGAAACCTGATAAAGACAGACCAATAATTGATATGAAAATTCCCTTTGTAGCTGCTAGAAAAAAGACAACAATGTGTTGTGAATTCTACATAGTACATTCTGAATTTTTCTGGTCAGTATTATTGCTAGTAACAGCAAGGTGCACCTACTAAAAGTTACATCTGATCATCAAAATAAAAGTGGCTTAAAACTTCAGAGTCTCAACTGTAAAATAA
>JAFFZT010000195.1:0-28089 GCA_019804595.1 Bruguiera parviflora | reverse complement strand
TTTTATTTCGAAGAAACACCTTAATACTCCACTTTGGATCTTTGTTTTTACCGAGTGGAATAGGTTTTTTCTTTTTCTCTTTATTTTATAACTTTTATTCTAAAAAACACATTCTACTATTCTATTTATTTATTTATTTTGATATTGCTGGCTAAGTTTTTCTCTATTTTCTAACAAAAACATTTACATGGACCAATCATTTACGATCGAATGTGTCACCCGAGACTTTTATTTAGCCAACACAACCCATGCTCGGAGCATCTTTGTGGGGACGGGGGTAGGGAACACTTGCGCTTCCTTTCTGTTTAATCTAATCTGTTTACCAGAAAAAAACAAAACAAAAAACAAAGGAAAAGAAAAGACGAGAAAAAAAAAAAAAGGAGAGATCGAGAAAGGAAGCTTACGACAAAAATATATATATATAAATAAAAAAAAAATCCATCAATTTGATCGAGGCAACCATTTTGAAGGACATTATTTGATAAATACCCGCCTTCATAACCGAAATTTTGACTGAGCAAAACACACGAATGGTCTCCGCCTCACATATCACTGGATAGAGCAACCAAAAAAATGGCTGTGCTCAAAACATGCATGCAACGAACAAGAATAAATCACCCCACGTTTAAAGAATCAAAGAGGGAGAATTCATTCGGATGGTCGAAAGATTTGAGTGAGATGTTCCTATAGACTAGGTCATGGGCCTCGCCGTGATGATGGACTAAAGTCAGTCCAAGGAACAAGGTGGGCTGGGTATACGAGCCCAAGTGCAAATATGTGAAGTCCTTGTCCTCGATCATGAACTACAAATGCAAATGGTGAATCACACTTATAAGTCCTTAAGAAATGGGCCTAAAGTGAAACTCCCGCCGGCTTGCCTCTTCTTCTCTCACAGACGGATATCATTAGTTGTAATTACCATGCTTATAAAATCGGTGCAAAAGTCTCAACTTTCCAATTATTACAGTTGTCTCTTAGTGTCATCTTTCTATATTTAGCAAAGTTATAAAGGTGGGTGTGCCTACCTCATCAGTTATCCAACCCAACCCACATGTAATTTTCATTGACAAATATATATATATATATATGTAGCATCTATTAATAGTACTTAATTAATGTACTCGTGAGTTGATTGTAAAATTTTACATTACACAATCAAAAAATTGAATTTCATCAAAACAATACATGCTAGCATTGCAATATTTTCTTTAAATAAGATTTAATTAATTATTTTTTTAGTTAAATAATTTAATATGAATTATTGATAAGTAGTAACTGAAATAAATTATTAGGATAGTAAATGAAATATTATTCTTTTTGTGTTATTAAATTTATTTTTATTTTTATCGAGTGAGTTCATAATCTTGGTGTCTGGCGATAGACTTGATTCAGCAAAAAAAATTCTTCACAAAAATCATAGTAGGAGTAGGTAAAAATGGAGGGTTGTGTGGACGCTGGTTATAAATAGCCCTTTAAATTTGCAGGAGGGACCAGAAGAAGACGTGCGTGGGGTGGGCCAAATCCAAATGAGTGGGAATCCAAAGAGCAAAGAAGGGCGTGACCTTTTTGGCAATATAAGAAAAGGAAACAATTGGTCGGCACGGACAACGTTAGAAGCCGTTCAATTTTTGGTACTTCATGCTTAGCTGTAATGCTCTAAATGGTCGAGACTTGCCAGGCGGAGTGGGACCCCAGTTCGCAATTGGTTGGTTCGCTTGGGTGGCAACTGATCTTGCAATAAATTGTAATTATTTCCGACGACCCCCCCCCCAAAAATATATATATATATATATATATTTATTGTAAATTGTAATGGTGTAAAGTAGCACCCTCACCGGTGTTACTCGGTGACTGCTTTGTGGGCTTAAAGATGAAAGCTCTAGCTGGACGGACCACACCCATCGTTTGAAGTGGAGTGGAGCCACGGCCAGACCTTGGTGCCATGGTGGTGGTCCACAGCAATTATTGTTTTTTTTTTTTTTTCTTTTTTGTCTTTAGTCACAATACACGACAATTATTCGTAATTCACGTTCTGGTATTTTTAATGGATGAAGTGACTACCAACGGCGGCCAGTGAGGATTTCATTGTTGTCCATTAATTTTGAGATCTAACTGATGAATAGCCATATGAATATACTGGGTTTGGATCGTGTGTTAGGCAGTTTTATGGATTTTTTTTTTTTTTTGGTTGAAAAATATTAACATTAGAGGATGTTATCCCGAGGGAGATCAATATGCGTCCAAATATTATGTTGCAAACAAGATATCAGAAAAAAAAAGGGTGTCGGTGAAGAAGTTGAAAAGGAAATGAAACTTAGTAGGTGTCATTTCATGCATATACACGATAGTCCTCGAAATTTTTCTCCCCGTGGAAATTAACTTAGAGGGTATTTTTCTTTATTATTTAGGGATTATTATTATTGTTCACTTTAGAAAAATAGAGTACTATGTGTCTAATAAATCTTTTTAGAGATTGGCGATAGATCTTTGAAAAGTAATTGATAAAAAAATATAATTTTAAATTAATAATTAATAAATAATGTTTAATTTAAATACCCTAATAATAATATTCTATTTCTATTATTCATAATAAATAAAAATCATAATTAGTCATTTTAATATTTAACAATAATCAGTAATATTGATCTAATTAAACATTATCATTTTAAGTGTAATCAACAATCAACAATAAATAAATGAAGCGAGACTTTAAGGATGCATCTATACTAGCTTCTTGGATATAGTAAGCTATCTAACATATTCTATTTTGGTAAACGGTAGTCAATTATCTTCCCCCCCCCAAAAAAAAAAAACAAAAAGAAATTATTAGTGCTTAAGGGTCCGTTCGTTCCGGGGATATGTTTCCCCCCTATTTTCAGTCGGTTGGAAAAATGAAATAGCCTGATTAATAAAAAAGAAAAATATCGTCATTTTTGTAGAAAATGACTTCCAATCTTTAAGTGAGATTTGCCAATTCATGTACTGCAAGTAAAGTAATTACATGGATACTCATCTTATGGTCGTGTTTGACGACCTACGAGTAAGATTTGACAGAACGCTATCGATCAATATTTGCTCAAGTAGCAAACTGAATAGGGAACAAAATAGATGTCCTTAAACCACAATCAACGCGAAGAACATGGGTTAAGCTAAAAAATGTCCCTGGCAAACGGGTAGATCAGGCATTTCGGATAAATGAAAAAGGGTAGATCGGAAGATTAATTAGCTTAATGGATCGCTGTCCCCATATGTCATGTTGGGGACGACTCGAGACAGAGACTCAATGCGACTAATAGATATTTCTTTAATCGAGTTTAAGGGGTTCGATGCTAATTAACTAGAGGCTGACGGAGACTCATGCCACTTGCACAACTGGGGCACTTTGAATATTTAACACTGGGCCAGAGAAGCAATTGAGGCTGACGGAGACTCATGCCTCAATGCTACTTGAGGCTGAGAGAGGCAATTGAGAACGAGGTTACTTTCAACAAATTAGTAATTAAAAATTGATCCATTGTTTAATTAAAGCACAGAGCTCTTTGGTCGTGGGGCCAATGTTTCCTAATCCTCAGCAAAATTTATTGGCTCCCCAAGACCTCCACAAGTCGAGCGATCTCAAACCAAACACACAAAACTCGATGGATATAAATTTTTTTTTAAAAAAAAAAAGTTTTAAACTCTGATTGACGGGAGACAGTCAAAATATCTTGATTGAAGTCTGAAGAGAGGACGTGAAGATAATTTCGTTCTTTTTTTGGGTCTTTAATTAAGGAATTAAAATAAATAAATAAAACGAATCGGGAAAAATTAGAAGGGTACAAAAGCAATGCCTGTATGGATTACGAGATGGTCACACCACTGAGTACGAGGATATTTTTTTTTTTTTTTTTTTTGAAAAAAAAAAGAGTATTTCAATGTGAACTATTAACTTTCCTCCTTCATTAACCACTAATATTAAGAACTTAATCACTGATACTATGAAATATTTTATCGTGCAACCTCTAATCCGATAGATCTTTCAATGGAGAAAGAAAAACAATGACAAAGGCCAGATGGGACCCAACTGACCTTGTGAGGACACTTGGTATCCATGCTAATTGCCCCACTTCCGACTCTTATTGCCCGATGCATAGTTGCATATATATTAACTGTTGATTAACACTTTGCCTCATGGTCAATTCCTATTAACACAAGAAACGTCAAGAGCTAACCTCATGCTAATTGGCTAACCCTCTCGAGCTCTTCTACGAGGAGTTTGATCTTTTGGCTTGAAGCAATAAAAAAAGTAAAAATAGTGATAGGTAGTTATGGCTGTGGTAGTTATGATGTCCTCAATCACCCTCAAAATTGAAGAGATTCCCAAGAAATAGAAGAAAGAAAGAAAGTCTCATATCAAGACATGGAAACTTTGCATCCCTTTTTTTAGTGGTGAGTTTGATGCTGGGAATCATTGGAATAATGTTGGCAAAAAGGATTTTGTTTTAGACGACGAATGTGATATCGATTCTGTCCAAATCTTCCCTCTCTTTAGCTGACAAGAGAGAACTCCACGAACCTTGACGAGAAACCTTAATAGTGAAGTTATTAGGGCGAACCTTAGGTTACGGTTTTTTATTGCATAGAATTAGCCAATTATGGAGCTTGAAAGGCATGTTCAACCCCATTAATTTAAATAACAATTTTTATCTTGCTAAGTTTGAAAACTGCTAGGACTATTAATTCACCTTCAGTAGGGGGCCTTGGATAGTTGTTGGGCACTGCCTAACTATAAGGTGATGGGTTCCCAATTTTAATCTAGAGACTACGAGGATAGAACAAGTTGTCCTTTGGGCAAGTATTTTGTAACTGCACATTGAATACGATCGACCAAAGCTTGGAAATTGATGTGACTACTGAGCAAGCTACTAAAGCGAATTTCACTTGAACATGTATTGAAGTAAACCTAAAGAAACCTCTTCTGTCTAAATACGGGATTAGAGGACGAGCGTTTTGCATTAGTTATACAGAATTTCACTCAATCTGCTTCTACTGCAGTAAATATGGACAAAATGAGGAATCTTGCTTGCTTGTTACGGTTAACGATGGCGAGAATTAGCTGAAAAAAGTCACACCTCAACATGATGACCAGAAATCATTGAGTCTTATTGTTGACGCCGTTTACGGTTTATAGATGTTGGCAAAACAAACAAGTAGATGACAATAAACTGGTAAGAAGATTTACTCAATCATAGAACCAATCGAAGGCACTAATAAAGAATCTGAGGAGATTCATAGAGGCAACTTCAATTATTCTTGTTTTGTGGTTCTAAATAATCAATGGTTGATTCTTCGAAGAATAATGATAAGGAAGTAGACAATTCAATTTTCCTTGAATAGTCTATCAAGAGGAGAATTCTTCACGATTCTTTAAGCAAAAGTCACGTGGAGGTGAAGATATTGTTCCTGTTTTGGTTAATAATAAAAAGCCTTCTAAGGAGATTAAAATAATAGATAATAATCAATAGGTGGCATTAAAAGAGATGACCCCTCTTATGCAAAGACCAAAGTGTAATAAGAACATTAATTTGACTTCTCATGTGAAGGAAGACTCTAATAATCAATGGATTCAACTTGTATTGGCTCAAGCCTTGAAAGTTTCTTAGGCCCATACATCTCATTCTAAAATTTTGGCAACACATCCCTCTCATTTGTCTCAAGATAGCATGCAACACCATCGTCTGCATTGGGAATTCTTAAGGGTTGTTGCACCTGAAGTTGCTCTATGTCGAGACAAAATGATTAAATTTAGGCAACTCCACCAAAACCCCCTAATTTGGAAGTTGATATAGTTTGTGAAATAAATAAGGAGGTGTAACAGTATTCTTGTTAAGGGGTCAAAGAAACCCTTGTACTGATCAATGGGACCCAAGTAAATGGGAAGAGAACAATTGAAACTACTACTTAAAACTTTTGTTTTTTTGTGAATATTACATTTTTTTTATATTTATTATCTTTATTCTAAAAATATTTGTGCGAAATTGTTATGGCATAACCGACAAAAATTTTATGAGAGCTCTCAAATTTTTTATCCAACTTCACAGCCCAAGTACCTTGGTTATCACAGAACAAAAAATAAATAAGGATTCAACAAATGATGTTTGTTAGGAGATTAGCTTTTCAGGAGTTGTAAGAGAGGAAGTGCAGGCTTCTATGGAGGAGAATATATACATTGGAGGGAGAAACATCATCAGATTACCATTCTTCAAAAATATCACCAATTTGTACATATGACAGTGCTTGTGCAAGGATCCACTCTATGGTTATTGATTGTTTGTTGTATATGTCAACCCAACTAGAGGCTTGAGATAGCATTTCTTTTGGTCTTTGTGGCTTTTGCACTCCTCCATATCTAATCCCTGGATCATTACTTGTGACTTCAACTTTGTAAGTTGTCCTGACAAGAAAAGAGAAACGCCCGATCCACATGTTGCTTGGTGGTCTAACTTTGCAAATTGGATTAATGAACTTGGCTTAGTTGACTTGAATTTTATTAGTTCGAAGTTTACTTGATTTAGAGAAGTTACCAAAAACACACTTATGACATATGGACTCAACCAAACATTGTGCAACACAGAGTGACAACCATCTGTTTTTGGAAGCTTAGGTTTCCTATTTGCCCAGATTTCAATTAAATCATAATCCTCTCCTCATCTAATTGACTAGTAATAATTGTCTAAGCTCTATTACAAGGTCGGTCCGATTATAACGAGCTTGGTTTCTCCATAAAGATTCTGTACAAATGGTACGTGAGAGTTGGGATAATGAGATCTCTTCGCCCAATGCTTTAAGTAAGCTAATAAGGGGGTCTCACCAATTGGAACCATATCGTCTTGGACAATATTTTTTACAGGAAAAGAATGTTACTTGCTCAACATCAAGGATATCAAGCAAAACTGACAAATGGTTTTTATTTGGGCTTTTTTCACTTAAAACCTAAAATTTTTGGCAGAGTTTGAAGATGTCTTAAAGTAAGAAAAGTACCTCTAGTTTTCCTCAATTAACACTAATGCAACCGTTAAAAACAATCCAAGTCTAGCGGGAGCAGGTGGCGTTGCACAAGACCAATTTGGCTCTTAGGTGCACGGTTTCATCCACAATGTTGTCCTGACTTCCTATCTTTGTTCCAGAGCTACGAAGAATTTGTTGGAGTTGCTCCAAATATATCCTTGAAGAGGTGTTGCGGAGTGTGTCGCCTACGCACCCTCAAGCTATTTTGATCCGTTGTTATAAAGAGATGATGCAAAGGGATTGGTCCATTAAGCTAATTCATGTATGCCATAAAGGAAATCGTGCAACAGATTGGCTTTACATCTTTCCCTTTTAAACAAAATCTTGACTGAACTCTCCTTTGTTAGCCTCTCATTAGGCTGTGTGGGATTTTTGTTGAGGATGCAGTTGAAGTTTAATTTCTTAAAGATTTAATTATTTAATTTTATACTGTACTTGTCATATTTGTAAAATGTATAATAAAAAAAAAAGAATTTTGACTTCTAATATAAGTTTTGCAAATAGACTCTTATTTTGAAATTAAAATACAATTCTCCACTTAATTTCTAAGAAACAAGGAAAAAATCAGTTAAAATTTCTCTTTGTAACTACTTTTTTCAATGTTCAATTATAAGAAAAAGTTTCTCCTCCATTAATTGTAACGTTTTATTGGGGAAGAAGCATTGGAAGGCTTTCCATCGGTATGCGTCGAACCAAAAGGCAAGTTAGCCGCATGGTGGAACCGGGAAAGGTATTGGAATCTTCGTCACTAAAATCAATACTGAATATCGCACTCACTGCTTTAAAAGACAAATAATATAAATTAATTATATTTTTTTAAAAAAAATTCCTCACCGAGCATCAAACAATCATTCACACAGAAACAGACCTAGAAACGATAATTCGTGACAACGATTTGCCCAAATAGATGGAGAAATTCAAGTATTGACAAATCTGCAATTTTCTTCCGTTATCATAGCGAGAGAGAGAGAGAGAGAGAGAGAGAGAGAGAGCGAGAGAGAGAGGACTCCAATATTGATAGCTGTAGGTAGTGGAAACACATAAAATATGTGATCGATAAAAGCTTCGGAACTTCCCCATTTCGATACGAAAGATGACCCCCCAGATCAAAACCCACATAAGTCCAGACTCGGAATATGGAATATTATAGGCTATGGGTAAATTATTAAAGCATGGCTAAGCCTTTTCGGGCCACACAGGCTACAACCATACTACAAGGCGGCAACGGTCTCCCCCTTTGTGGGGACTTCTGGAACGGCGGTGGAGGATGTGGCTTCTTTCTTGGATGCCATCGAGCACTTCTCTTTTCTCTCGTCTTGATTCATCTGTTGTTGCCTGCATTCCAGGCTGCAAAAAGCACTATCTCCTCTACAAGACAAAGAAGCACGAAGGCTCCATAAGATTAGACTAGACGACACGGTCGTTTAAGTTTAGGACAGATTCACTTAGCGTACCAATCAGTTGTGAGAGACTTTTTTTTCTTTTTTTTAATAAAAAAAAGAAAATTCTACATCATGCCCGAGATGTTTGAATTTATTCAGTTTCTGTTCTAAATTTTCACACGCACATATATATATATATATATATATATATATATAGATTTTTGTAGTCACGATTAATGGTGACAGCATGTATGCATAAACGAAAACAAGGTTTCGTGAAAGCAGTAATTGAAAATCCAAAGCATCAATAGTGAAATATTTTAAAATTGGAAAAATGATCAAAGGAACATAATCCAGCCATCCAGGCCAGCACTTTTATCCAAGGAAAAAAGGACAAGAAGAAAAAAAAAAAACAAAAGAAAAAGAAAAAAAGAAAGAAGAGGAACGAGTAAGAAAACGCAAGTAATATATAGAAAGATTCTAAGGATTGAGAAACAAACCAAAAGTACCTGTACATATAGATGTCACGGCCAGGGACCAACCGGCGCTTGCAGAGGGAGCAGGACCTCAAGAAGTGAGGAGTCTCCGAGAAATCAACGGAAGCTCTCCTGTGGCCTCTGGGCGACGCCACGGCCTTGGCGGCAGGCGAGAGCCATTGATCTGGGTGGTTGCCACTAAATCCCACAGGGTATCGGCTAGTAAAGTGAGGATTTTCAGCCGACGGCTGAGCTTCTTCACTGTCAGTGCTTAGATCAAACGTGATCTCCGACATACTTGTCGTTCTCGTCATAGGTGGTCGTGACCTCTTCCCCAACATCATCTTGTTATTGCTCTTTTCGTTCTCGTTCCTTTTTATTCTTGTTAGGTAACTCGTTTCTTCGACAGCCGAAGCTTTTTCTCAATTTTTCTTTCTTTCTTTCTTTCTTTCTTTTCTACGAGGGAGGAAATCTTCGGAGACTGTCAGAGAGAGGCAGGGAGAGAGCGAGGAAGAGAAGCGAAAAAAGAAATGGAGACTGGGGCGGGAGACAAACAGAAACTGAGGAGTGAATCTGGGCCCTTCCTTGCGTTTCTTGTTTCTTTATTATGGGAAATCCACGTTAGTGGCCCCACTGTTTATGGTGTTTTCTGCCTTTTTTTTTTTTAAATAATAAAAAAGGTCTTTTTTTCGCACATCAAAGTCTTTTTTTATTTCTACCTTTTATTCTTGTATATATGTGCGTAAAAAAATTATAAAGATTGAAATTACACACAATTTGTATTATTAAATATTAATTTTTAATTTTAATTAATTTTTTGTAAATAATAATTAAATTTATATTTAATTTTTGTGTTTATATAATAAAATTTTGTACATATATACATACATACATACATATATATATATATATATATACGTAACAATTCTGGAATTCTTTCCTCTCCGAAGTTTGAACTGTCTTTTTCTCCTTTGACCGTTAGTCAAAAATTGGCGAGAGATACTAACCACTCGCATGCTGCCACGCCAATTTGACAACATATATTTTTTCGTCCCCTCCTGGATTTAGAGAGAACTTCGTACCAGGCCATTGAAGTGGTTAACGCAACACGTCCGGAGAAAAATTATTAAATATATCGAGTCTACACATTTAGCAGTAAACAGAATAATTAAAGCATGTTTAAAAGAAAAATTAAAATAAGATACTCAAAATTAATGTATGTATCAAATAGTGATTAATACAGTCTGCCACGAGGCGTTGCTACATGTCATTTTGTCGCCTATGGAAGTATTGGATTATAAAAAATCTCATACTACTTTGAACAAAGGGTCAAAAAAAAAAAAAGCGATAGAATATCATTGAAAGGTGACTATAGTACTCTAGAGGGAATTTCATCTCAGCTAACATTGTGTTTAGAAGGAAAAAAAATAAAAATAAAAATAAAAATAAAAAGAGGGAGAGAAAAGGGAAACGAGGAAAGGAGTGATTATATTTGTATTTGCAAAATGTTTGAAAAATAAAAGAGAAAATTTTTAAGATTTTTCTCCTTAATTCGCCGATTCATTTCTCTTAATTTGGTAAACAAAATTATTGATTTTTCCGTTTGATTGATAAAATGATTCATTTATCTATATTAATTGTTTTTATATTAATATTCATCAATTTTAAATGTATAAACAAAATTTATTTATAATAAAAAAAAATTTCTCACTCTCTAATTTTTATTCAAATAAAAAAAAAATCTAACCTTTCTTTTTCTTGGCACCATCTTTTTTCCAAACAAGGATGGAAGTAGTATCTATGTATAGGATGAAATTAATCCGATTAATTTCTTTTGACTGCGTTCTCGCTAAAATCAACGGGGCGAATCTCATCATCATCCCTATGCATGGACGCTACCGAAGCCACTGATACAAAACTTTAATAAAAGTCCTATGCAATCCAACCGGATGATGTAAGGCCAAAAACTGGAGTTTCTGTTATTCAAGTCACCACTCTACAGAGTTTGCACGCTCTGCGCACGCGCACACTCACACACACACACACACACACACCAATTACTTTTGAGGACGGGCCGGGCCTCTGCCCTTGCATGCATGGTCTGGCCATTTAAGAATAGATAGATGAGGTCGAGTGGGGGCAATTGTCCTACAATTTTTCTTAAAGTTATGCCAGCAACAACATTAACAAAAAAATTAAAAAAAGAGTGAAATTTATTTAAAATATTTAGAACGTGAAAACTGGACTAATCGTAATTTTTATTATTAGAAATAGTTAATATTATTCTTTTAGTTTTTTATATTTGTGTTGTTGTACGTATACCCCGAAAATGTTTTTATCACCAATGCGCCCCAATTGCCCACTTGCGTCAACTGTACACGCAACTGAACTCCAGTTCAACTAGTCGCACGAGCAAAGCAAGTCCTAATCCCAATGCACGTGCAACTGCCAGCTAGCAACATCGACTGATGAACGAAGCAAAAAATCTCTCAGACAACGGGGACATGGGGTCAAATTATAGGCACCGATCTCTCAAGGTGATCTTTACCTGTGTCGTTTTGGAAGGGCATGTAATGCAAACCCCAATCAGAAACAAAGCCCGGAAAGAGAACGTCGCTCCAAGATTGAAGTGACCCATTAACCCTGACGGACTTTTTAGTTTTTACTTGAATTTTGATACGAAGCTCTGCTCGGTTGAGTTTTGGTGTTATCGCACCGTTTAAAAATGTCAAATAAGCAGTCGATCATCGTGTTTTATCATTATTATTATTATTTTCTTTTTTGTATAGCAATTGAGCGTAAAGTCCAACACTCAAAGGCACAGACCCAAAAGATAAAACACCTAAAGGTGATTAATTTCCCTTACCAAGCAAATTAAAGGCTGTTTTTAAGAGATATTTCAGTAATTAAAATTTTAAATTTTTATCTTTAAAATTTCAAAATTTTAATCTTAAAAAATAAGTATGAATTATAAAAATTTTTATTTTAAAAAAAAATTATTCTTATTCAGTATTTTATAGGGTAATAAATTTTTATCAAAAAAATAATAAAGTGCTGCTACACGCGTGGTTGTTTCATTGGACATTTTAACTTTGAGTGACCGAATCTACCAGAGACTCTGCGAAACACGGGACATTTCAATCAAGTTTCTCACCTTATTTTTGTAAAGCGTAGTAATACTAAAATTATTTTTAGAATTAAATATTTAAAATTTGAATATTTAAAAAAAAAAAAATTGTGAGTGGGATCCACTTTTTATCTCACAATATGCTTCTTACCGCGGACTGGGTCCACGGAAGTTTGTCCCCAAAGAAGACATGTTTTTTCAAAGTGTCTTGATTGAAATGATGACAGCTAATTGCCCTAGCTTTGCTGACGCTGATTGAGACGTCCAATACCTCTAGAGTCTAAAATCTGCAAGCAAATAAAGCCACTTTACTCATCCCCTCCGCCGGGGTTTTTTTTTTTTTTTTTTTTGCTCTTTTCGAGTGTTCCATTTTTAGCCTTAATGCGTCTTAGTTAATTGACGACCAGGTCACCGATTTACCTCCTCAACTCTGAGTCATCTAATTGGACCGTGTGGCACCGCAACTAAAGTTCCAACATCAATTCTTCGTTTAAAAAGTATATGCTCTTGCATTTCTGGTGTGACCCAGGAAAGACTAACTGTACGCTGGGAAACGACACCAGGAGCAAAGAGGGGAAAAAACAAAACGAAAAGAGTTTGACTTGGTCTTGAGTGCGTACAATGTAATACAGTAATATTGCCGAGCACGCCACTTAGGTTCTTTTCTTATAGCATAAACATGAGCTTTTCTAGTGACGACGACGAGCATGTGAAAGTGATTATTTTTATATTTAGATTATAGACACAAACCTACAAAATATTATCAACAATTACATAAATTGCAGCATGCTTACATTTCTGTGTGCTCTGCTATACCACAAATCACAGGGTGATTAAATGGCTCCATGCCTGAGAAAAGCGCAGAAAATGAAAATATTGAATGTTAACATTTAATTATTTTTCTTTTTAAAAAAATTAAAATATATCAGAGAAAAATATAGTGAAATCATATTTTTTATTGAAAAATTTTATTTACCATAACATTAAAATAATTTTAACCCTTGATTTTGTATATCATCTAACTAATTAAAAAATGCTCTAATTTTAAGAAAATATTTAATTAAATAAAAAATACTTAATAATAAATAAAAATTTAAAATAATTCTTAGATAGTTTATATATTTTATAAATAATTTAATTAAATTAAAAATTTATTAAATAAATAAATAAATTATACAATAAAAATTATAATATAATTTATAAAAATAATATTATATTTTAGACTCTTTCAATTTTTTTTTTAAATCTCATTTTTAAATTAACGGTAAAAAATAAATTGACACTATAAAAAGAGATGTTTAGAATAAATTAATATATTCAAACTAACTGCTTTTAAAAAAAAAGTAATAAAATAATCAATAATAATGATAAATTAAAATTTTACTTTAGTTAATTATACATATTAATAAAATTAATATAACAAGATGGTAAAAGTGAGAAATCAATATGATCATAAGATTTAAGAGTTATAGGATCATTCTCTAATTTAATAGAATTTTCAAATGATATTATAATTATTTAATTCTCATTAAAATTTTTATTATTATAAAAAGAATTAATTGATTTAACTATTATATAGTTATTAATTAGTATTTTCTCTTTCTTTTTGGCTCATCTCCCTTTAATCAAAAGTTAGTAATTAACTGATAATTTTAGTATAGAAAGTAAAATAACACATTCACACAATTTTAGTAGATAAAGAATAAAAAATAAATTATTTTTCAATCCTTTATAAAATCTTATCAAACATATTCTCACTATAAATTTAAATACTAATAAATTTATTATATTTAACTATAATTAAAATTTTAACTTATCAAATCTAAATTGATAGTATTAAATATCATTTTATCAATTACTACACACTGTGTCAAAATTTTAAATATATAAGAGTTATTTTTTTATTTTTGTAAATTCAAAATAAGTATTAATTTCTTCTAAGAAATTTTCATCAAAAGAAATAATTTTTTTAAAATAAAAAATATATTTACTAATAAATTAATTACAAGTAGCAATTTTAGTATAAGATTTACTATATTTGTAATCATGATTATCATTATTGAAAATGTTGTTTCAAACTTTGTAAAATAATGTCAATATAAATTAAATATACTTTAATACCAACTAATGTAAGATAAAAGTATAGAAGAGTTTTTGAAATTCAATAAGAAGAAAGATAATGAGATAGATTATTTTCTATTAAAAATATTTATTTACTAGAATACCAAAATATTGAAACAATTTTAGACTATAGTATTTATATTTAAAATTATTTAATTAATTAAAAAATAATTTAAAAGTTACTTTAATCATAAATTTTAAAAAATTTTGATTAAATAAAAATAATTAATAAAAATTAAAATTAAAATAAATTTTTGAACAATTTACATATTTTTTAATAATTTAACTAAAATTTTTAATTAAATTAAAATATTATAAAATATATAAATAAATTATAAAATAAAAATTATGATATAATTTATAAAATAAAAAAAAAATAATTTTCATAACATATTTTTATATTAATAATCACTTAATTTTATATTTTGTTTATAAACTCGTAAAGGGTGTCTGAATATTCAAAAAAAAAAAATTACTTATAATTTTTTGGTTGTTAATGAAGTTGATTTTTATCTTTGAAAAAAAGAAAAAGGAAAGAAAAGAAATTCATAACCCTGATTATGATTATAAGCACACAAGTTCGTCAATCAGTTTTGAAGAAAAATGACCAGATGATTAGTACAGTTCACTTCCCTTTACGAGGAAGGATTGATGTTAAATATAAGAAAAGAAAATGTTCACAGTTGAAAATGATTGCACTTTGGCAATTACACGTGATTTGGAAAAAACGTTCGAGTAGGACCCGCATAAAATGAGTGGCATCTGTCGTGGGTTCGGGGATCCACTCATGTGAACAGCTCACTTTGAAGTTGATATGTCCACACAAATCCACCAGTCGTTGTTTTCTTCGTAACAATTTGCGAAGAAAAATCTTGAGCAAGGTGATCGCTTAAATCTTGCTTACATGTACAAAGTGACTATAATATATATATATATATATATATATATATTCCCGAGTTGCCGAGCTAGAAAGCGACATCCACCATTACAAGCCTAAATATCTTCGTCAAATCGCAATATTAATTAGCGAGTGCCTATCAATACATGGCACGGTATAATATGTGTATCTTTACTCACACAATTCAGGTCAGACTTACTGTTAGTTTGATGGCGGTAAAATAAACAGTGATCAAAAACATTGAGACATCTGGAGTGCGAGAGCACTCGCATGGGGGTGGTGTTGGGAGATTTTTAACGCCCGCTACGAAAATGTTCGAGGCATCGAAACTCAATTATAAATCACAAGAAATTCAACTCTTCTTTCTTTTACTCGTATTTTGTTCGGACGGTTAACTTTACGAGGGACCCTTCTTTTTTTTTGGGGGGGGGGAATGGATTAAAGAGATCCGTTGTCGGGGAAAAAGGAAGGAGCGCGGAGCATGAATATTATCAGTTACGTCGCAGGATTAAAGCTGTAACAAAGTGGTTCCTCATGACCGCGGTCATGGAACTTATTTTTTTCAGCCTTTAACCCAGGGGCTGCATTAATATTATTCTTATCGCAACGAGAATAAAACTGCCTAATCCTATTGAACTCTAGAGCTTGATGTAGCCATTCTTGATCATCCACTCAAGGTCCCAATGGTTGTTCACAATCTTAAGACCCCAATAAGCCCACCCAAAAGTGGCACGCCCATAAACCTCCAATTGGGCTTTGGCAAATCTTTGATAATCCTCCTTACTAGCACCTGAAACTTGCCACTCTGCCACCCATTCTCCTACAAAAACAAGACACAGTCATTGACCCACCTCAAAAAAAAAAAAAAAAGGCTCGATATACAAACCGAAATCTTAATCCTTGTCCAGCCAAGCAGTCATAAGGTAATGAAATGAGTGCCTACCAACGAAAGTGAGAGGGCCATTTGATGTGGTGACATAATTCAATTGATCTGACCGATCCTTGTTGACGAAATCGATGTTCCCTTGGGCGGTCATGTTGTTGAAAACATCCGAGAAGAGATTGTAGTAATGGACATCAATCACAGATCCATCTAAACCACTAGCAAGAGGGAACAACTCTCTGGGCTCGTCCACAACTAGCCTGTTGGACATCACCACAAAAGCTGTTGAGGAGTGCTTGCGGACAGCATCGTAACCGGCCTTGTAATACTTGTTCAGCATGTCTAGAGTCGCTCTTGGTGCCCTAGGCTCGTTTAAGAGCTCAACTGCATACAGTCTTGGGCTCTTTGCATATCTACATGTGACCATGTTGTGACAAAACAATTAGCACCACCAATCACCGTGATGGAGTCCCAAATAATAGTAGTGGGACCTGGACCCAAGATTCCAAGTACCTGGCAGTTAAGAAGTCCATCACATTAACTGTTTGTTGTATATTTGCATCAGTTAGGCCCCAATTTTGAGAGCCATCTCTTGAAGAGCTATGCTCCCAGCCATTTTGTGAGCCAGGGGCTGCATGTAAATCAATTATAATATTCACCCCGTACTTCCTGCGAGCACACCGCCATAAAATCAGAGGGAATTAATGGTACTAATCGTGTTGTCACAAGAGGAAAGTAAAAGTTAGTCTGTGGGGGTAAATGATGAAGATGTACATACTCTGCCCACGAGAAGGCATTGTCTAATGTGTTCAAGGACCCGCCAACATAAGGTTGCGGGGGGTCTGGATCGCTGGCTATCCACCAGCCAACGGGTATTCTGACTGCATTTAATCCGTTTTGAGATATGAAGTTGAAGTCATCTTCAACTATGAATGTGCTCCAGTGCTCCTGAGATGAATAAATTCGGGCAACTTGATTACGCAGGTTTTTCTTCATGTTTGGTTATCTGGTAATGCAAATATTGCATTGGGAACTCACGTAGGAGTTAATAATTTAAAATTCCATGTATAAGTCTTAGATTACACCATTGTCCCTTGCATAAATTCTAACAATTTGGATCGAAATAAAGGAAAATAAATAGGGTAGTATTTCAGATGCTTGACTTTTGTATCTAGTGCATTACATGATTTTAAACTGCTAGAGCCACGAACAGTCAAAGAAAAGGGCGTTCGTATAGAGAATTTCAACATTTTATAATGCACGTGATTTTAGACTGCTAGAGCCACGAACAGTCCAAGAAAAGGGCGTTCGTATGGAGAATTTCAACATTTTATATTCAGTCACGCTTTGAACAAACAAGTCAAAGTCAACTTGTCCCGACCATGAACTGTTCTGCAGCCTCAGTTTTACGTTTAGGCATATCGCGGCCTCTGAAGCCTGGACCACTATCATTAAAGACTGGACCATGTGCAATTTAAAATATCGTTCTTACCTTCATGACTTTTGGGGCTAAGCCCGGGCCATAACCATTAGTGACTTGAAACTCTCCCTGCAGCTGATGAGCAATTTTCATTACGAATACTGATGGATCGTCGTCTCCCCACTTACTATCACCTCCATAATCAGCTGTAACAAGCTCTTTTTTCACCTGCAATTTGGAAAACAGATTTACGCCTGAAAGCTAAATGTGCATACTCGTGGACCCAATCCCAACCACCCACTTTTAGCTTTAGTGATTCTGGGGAGCGTAAGTACACCTCGTTGAAAAACTTAGCCAGATCGCAATGGTAATATCCCACGAGGGAGCAGCAATGAAATTAACACAAATGAATGTTTTTACTACTAAACCAAATATCTGGGCGGAGGAATCATGTCTTGATTAAAAAAAAATTAAAAGATATAGGGAATCATATCTTGATAGAGATGAAAACTTGTCTTTTACTTTGCATACTGCATAGGAATGGCCATTGCTAGGCAGCCTACATGCCAGCACACGAATGCAAGCCTGTGCTATACTACACTGTAATGCCACATAAACTGTATTGTTTGCTAAAGAGAGTGGAATAAATACATGGGAGTTAAAGATTATTAGATGATGAACAGACAAGTCTACCTGCAAGAAGAACCCATTAGATGCTTTGATTCTAACACGGCTGGAATCTGTAGAATTTCTCACAATCTCGAATGTCTCCGACGTGCCAGGGGTAGTAGAAACAGCTACCACATCAGTCCCATTTCCACTTGCGTCCAATCCCACGAATTGTTTGTTAAAGACTCTGAAGTTGAAACTGGTCTGGTTGATTCTCCACAACTTCATGAACAAAATGAACATATGTTGACAACAGGCAGCTTAGAAGACTAGGAACCTGAACAAGAAAACTTGAACTTACATTAAATGTTTCCCAGCCTGAGGCGGATGTCCGATTAGCAACTATAATAGTTCCTCCACCTGACTCCGCGCCAAGGAACTTGTTAACTGTGACTGATTTAAACTGAAGACCAGTTCCATCCTGGAGAATTTGAAACAACAATAAGATAATCGTAGAAGCAAACTAAAAGACAATGAAGTTACCAGAATACACATTACAAACATGTACAAACCAACAAATCTTTGTTGGGGATGCCGTCAAAAAGAGATGGCTTAATCCATCCTTCTGTGACAAGCCAACCTCCGAGATTAACTGCTTTAACTTTAAAGGTGGGAGTCACTCTCCCATGGGCAATTCCGAACATCCAAGATAATACACATAAGTTGAACAGCTTTATTGTTGGGTACAACGCCATTTCTATGTTTCTTCCTTTTTTTCGTTTTTGTGGTAGTTTAAGCTTGCAATTACCGACCTTATATGGGAATAAAAGATGCACAACTGTACCGCAAGTCGTCGCAATTGACGATGCGGTTATTAAAACCGGGAGGCTGACAAACCAAAAGGAAAAAATAAAAATAAAAACTGCCCAATTGTCTTTTCCGACGTCCTAAAATCAGCAATTTCTCCGTCTAGAAACTTTGACAAATTGGAGGAGTTAACTGAATTGTTGAACATTATTCGTGACACTTTTCGCAAGATTGTCGGTGTCTGGCATATACAGCTTTGATTTATTTGATGGATGCACTCTCAATTCATTATTGGCGCTACCCTGTAAAGGTGTAGGCTGTCAAATCCGGTCGAGTGCGTATTGGAAGGTAGGTTGAAATTCCACTGTGGGCTGTTGACATCCTCTCCAGATTGTCTCGACATAATCTGTGAATTTATGGATTTTTTTATATGACTTATTCCTTGTATGTGAATTTCTTATATTAATTTTAATTTTTTTAATATATTAAATATTATTACCATTTAACTCTTTTAACTCATCAATTACGTTTTAATATTATTTAAAAATATAGATACTAATACAAATATTTTAAGAATTATTATTGTTTAAGCCGTCAATTATATTTAACATTATTTGATATATATATATCTACTACTATAAATATATTAAGAGTTATTATTATTTAATTAATCAAACTTGTTAATTATTTTTGATATTATTTGAAATATATATCTAATCCAGTGTTATATTTTATTATTTTACTTAAATTATATTTTTAATAAATATAATTTGTTTCTTTTTTTATAAAATCAATAACTATTTCATAAAATTATTAATTTTGATATCACTTATTTGAAAAAAAAAAAGAAGAAGAAGAAAAAGAAGAAGAAGAGAAAAATCCAAATATAATTTAAGTGAATAACAAACAAATACTATATATCAATTTAAAAATATAAAATATTAAATTTATATATATTTTACATATATATTATTGTTTTTTTAATATATATATATATATATATATATATATATATATTTTAACAATAATTTCTTCCAATAAATTAGTAATTCTCTCTCTATTTTAAAATAAAAAAAAATCTAATAATTGTATTGTCTTTCGGTCGCTCATATTTACTCCAGGTATATGATAATTCTTGTTGGACTCAAATCTCAATAATACTCGAAAGATTGAGCAAGCAACCTTTTCTTTTTCTTTTTCTTTTTTTCATCATTCCGGTGAGGCACGGCAATACTAACCTAGTCATCTCCTTCCGAGGACAAAAGTATGAAATTGATTGGGCCGGCCAACGAGGCTACGATGAGGCCCAAATCAAGAAAGACATTCTGGACGCAGCTGTCCTCCATCCTCTGTGTAAAATCTGGTAGTCAAGCAACTGCCGTGGAAGACCTTCCACCAAAGAGCCCAACTTAAATACCAATCTTCCGGATTTTAGTTTTAATTCCGAGAATAAGAATGTGAGTATACAACTTATGATTCGAAGTAAAAATAAAATAGTGAGAGGCCCTTCGTGCAATTTTTTTTTTGTCCTAACTCATTTCAATCTTGAAAGGAGATAAAACGTGTAAGAGACTATCTTAGCAGTAAAAATGGGCAACGTTACAAAGAGGAGGACCTTGAGAAAGATGCCTTCTATGGTTCTTTTTTTTTTTTTTTCTTTCCTATTAATGTAATTTTCGACGAGGGAATGTGCTGACTGCTCACTTGGTGCTAAGCCTTATTATGAGAGTGCTTACAAGACTCGGAACTCTGACCCTATCCATTCTACCGGAGTTTAAAACCTTCGGGTAATAAAATTTAATCCATTAGCACAAGACAACGCTAAATGAACTAATATTGTTTAGTCTTATCTCAATCTGGCTTGAACTTGCCTCCATAGCAACTACCCAACAATTCCTATAAGCTCTTTTTTTTTTTCTTTCTTTTTTCTAAAAAAGAAAAATCTTGTGCCTGAGAGATGAATCTCTGAATATATGCAATTCTTCGCACCAAATCTATAATTCGATAATATGATCAATTAGTTAATTTATGAATTTTAAATGCGTCCAATCCATGTAAAACTATTAATCTTTAATATTATCATACAGAAATTTAGGCTCGATTGAAGCACAAGTTAGTCCTGGCTATGAAGACTGAAAAAGAGACCAAAAAAAAAAAAACCCTACGTTATTAACGGGAAATTTTGAGTTTTTTTTTTTCTCTAATGAATTTTAAATTAGAAGAAATTTAGTTCTTGATTGCTTCAACTCCTCTCGGACCTCGTGCACAGAATGCATGGAAAGGGTGTATTGGGAAGTCAAAACTCAAAAGAGACCAAATATCAATGCTCACAAAATATGGAATAATTTACTACAATTACTGTAGGGCACTGAATCCCCTACGCGAGAGTCTCTATCTTAACAACAGTCCATGAATCCACTAGTCATTCGCCGAGTCACTGACCTCAGACATCTGTCTTCCACTCACTGCGGTACAAGAAAGCGCTCAGGTGTAAGCGGCAACACGCAAACATTTCTCGAAGGAACTGCCATCGCATTGATTTAATAAAAATTATATTTTAATCCCCCCCCCCCCCGGGGGGGCTTTTAGGATTTGTCATCTTCCCTCCCTCTTCGCTCCTTTCTTATTTATCCCGTACTTTCTAGCTGCCACGTTATCTCATGTGCCCATTTGGATTTCAGTTCCGCTCCGAAATCTAGGAAAATCCGAACAGATAGCTGGAAACGATGGCTCGGTTGTTGTTGGCACTTGTTGCTCTTTGCGTGCTGCCGGCGATCGACAGCGCCGCTCGCCTCGAAAAGAACCCATTTGTGGTTCAAGGGCGCGTCTACTGTGACACTTGTCGCGCCGGCTTCGAGACCCCCAAAACCTCCGACATCGCCGGTAGGTCACTGTGGTAGTGTAATAATCTCTCGTGCTTCGCTCATTTTATCCATTTTACATTCTAGATCTGTCTTACGTTTTCACTCGGTACATTTGATCTGTTCTGTCTTTAACTCGGTTTCTTTGCTCTGTCGGTCAAAGGTGATTGACTCGTTTTCTCAGATCTGGTCAGACATCGCCTTCTCCCCGGGCCCACCAAAAATAGTAATAATAATAAATAAAGTAATTGTTGATTTTAGGACAGTTGTTCGCCGAGTGGGTTCCGAAATTCACATTGGTTTGGTTCATTTCATGCCTCAAAAAATAAGACCATCTTACTAAATTTCATCAAAATTGGAATGTGTAGCGAGATTCCGTTCAATTTTGATTGGAATGTTTGACCGGCGATTTTGACGTTGTGGAAAATTTCCGATTTCACCTCAATTGTTGTTGAATTACAGTTTAGATGTTTGGCAATTTGATGATTGCCAAAAGCATTGTCCTCGTCGCCATCGTTTTTAGTTGAAACTAAGATGGTATTCCATCTTATTCTTGCTCAACTTTTGTTCTTGGTTAATGAAAATATCTTTTAAATAAATGTTTTTGCAGTTGTTTGTCTTTTATAAATTCAACATTTTTTTCTCTGACTATAAAATACACCAATGTTTTCTGTCTGTCCCTCTTAGCCGGTGTGATAGAAAGGATTAGTTTGTATTAATGTTATTATTATACTTAAATTAAGTATTGGCATTGAGTTGATCAATTAATTAATTAGTTGGAGTGTTTATGCAATTATGTTGTCCTTCTGTTTTCCCATAGGTGCCAAGGTCAGACTGGAATGCCGACACAGGAAGACAATGGATATTGTCTACAGCAAAGAAGGGACAACTGACTCTAAAGGACTGTATACCATCTCTGTTGATGAGGAACATGATGATCAGTTTTGCGATGCTGTACTGGTTAGCAGTCCCCAGAAAGACTGCAGCACACCCTCCGCAGGTCGCGAACGTGCTCGTCTCGTCCTGACCCGTTTCAATGGGATTGCATCTGACAGTCGTTATGCTAATGCCATGGGCTTCATGAAGGACGAGGCTGAGCCTGGCTGCGCTGAGATTCTCCAGCAATACCAAGCGTAATGAAAATGAAGATTAGAGTTTTGTGTGGTTCCTTTCAATGCGTTAGCATTTGATTGGCTCATGGTTTTATATTTACTGTTGCCATTACTTACAATTTGGGTTGTGCTTTTGTCCGAGTGTTTCCAGAACTGTAATTTTTTAACATGATGGGTCTCCGTTTTGAGTTATAATGCATGAAAATGAAGGCATTTGCCTTGAGTTTGTTTTTCGCACATCTTCTTACTGTAATGCCACAAACCTACACGCCGGTCCTATAACCGTTTACAGGGGAATGTCGGCATGGCTTAATATTTAAGGCCTACGTTATTAGCTGGTGAACTTGGCTGCGCAAGTTGTGGTATCGATCTACTTTGCTCAAAGCTGGAATTTGGGTCTCTTTTAGCACGCCATTAGTCCGAGCTTCTGAGGTTTTAAGCATTGAGCCTGTCGTGCAACTATTGATCGTGCCACCTATAAGTTATGTGCCACCTATAACCGAGTTCGCAGGTCCTCGTAACTAGTCTGCTTGTGCTTGCGGTCCGCGCAAAAAATGCTTTTGTCAATCCAGTAGTCCAAGGCGTGCACATTCAGCGAAGTAGACACGAGCCCGGTCACAGGCCGTTTTTCAACTAATATAGCCTCTTATCATATGAAACATGGAACCAGTCAGTTAACCCCACAATCTGGATGGAAATGGGCCTTCAAGGGGACGATAGCAGATAGTTTTCATCTAGTCTACTCGACACACAAGTCGTGTCGACGAATGGCAACACTCTTAAAAATGGGCCTGAGATTTTTATAGCTCAGGTTGAATTTATGAACCACGGTGGGCTTGGTTTAGTATTCTGGTTTTGTTGAAGATTATTCCCTAAATTTGCAATAAATTTAAATGGAAATCCCTCTCTCTCTCTCTCTTTAAAATAAATTCATAAAACAGATTCCAAAAGTATCATGAGTGAAAGAAGACGAGGAAAACCCATAAATATATCATATATGTTTAGGTGAAAAAAAGGAAACAATAAAAACTTTCCCATCCCAATTCCCAAATCGGCAGCTGCACCGACTTCTCAAGGAGAATGATGAAAGGGCATATTCCTTGCACAACAAGAACATTTAGTGCACCTTTCTTCTAGGTTTTGTGACGTGACGGCTTTTGCAATCTTGACCATTGAATTTCTCATATTTAATTCAAAAAATATGGCTTTACCGAATTAAAATTCTTGGTCCAGTTGAAGTATGCATGCAACAAGAACATGGTTCTGTGCCGCAGGACATAAGCACGTGGTATAATCTAAGGAAACCACCCCCACCCCACCCCAGAAATGAGGCGATGGAGTTAGGTAGTGCTGGTGGAGACCTTTGAAAGGCCGCTTTGTGTTTGGTGGTAGTTATTTTTATTTGTGTTGAAAATGTTGGGAGGGGCTTGGTCCCTTGTGCTTCCCCAAGGGTTGTTGAAGAAAAACGTATTGTAACCTGCAGCTGCAAGCTCTAAAAATTATTGAGACTCGGAAGTTGCGAGCACCAATGAACCAACCCTTCCGCCTGAATCGGTGCATAAGGTAGAAATTTTTTAAAACGTATGAAATTTTTAATTTTACTCTTTTTTAAAGGCATGAAGTTAGTTTAATATCAATATAAACAAAATTAAATGAAATCTATTAAAAATATATATATCCGAGACCCACCAACAATAAAATTAAGTCTTTTCCTTCCTCCTGAGGAATATTGGACAAATATTGATTTTTTTTTTTTTCAAACATGAAACAAACCTAGAACATTAAGGTTATTGATGATTATTTTACTATAACTTACAACAATTTAGAGTTCTCTCTCGAAAGAGTAAAAGATGTTAAATTATAGCCTCATTCAAAGTTAACTAACAAAATTAAAAAAGGAAAAAAAAAAAAAAAGTGAAAATCCTCCCTCGCTCTCTCTCTCTTGCTCTCTCTCTCGATTTTATCGAAGACCAATTCTCGAACCGACAGGCCGCCAGACCCACGAACTCAAATAGCCCCCCAAATGCCAAGACAGAACCGAAGGGGTTAAATCCAATTCCGTAAAAAGCCCACACCACCACCAACCTCCGTGCGTCGCTAACTGTGGAAAGTGAAGCTTGTCACCACGTTGCTTTCTCACTTCTCATTATATGCCCACGTCTAACAGACAAAACAGCCATCGATTTGTTCTCCGTTTTTTTAATTTTCTTTTTGCATTTTACATCCGACCAATACATATAATTTTGAAACTTGGACATGCCATTCCCTCTTCTTGTTTTTGTCCTCTGATCAGAAATGGACAGGTAAAAAACCTTGTGGGGGTCGAAGAAGTTCGCATCATCATCGATCTTCTTGAAATCAACCGTCTTTTCTTGACAATTTTCTTTCCTTTCCTTTCTTTTCCTTTCCTTTCTCTCGTTTTCTTCTTTGGGAATCTATATAACCAGGTAAATTCCAACTCCCATTTTCACTATGGTCTATAGACTCTAAAGTTTACATCTTTGTAGCTCTTCGTTCTTGGCATTTCCATTTCTGGGTTTGTTCTGTTATATTAGTCTTTTGCTGTGAGAGTTGTTGATTAAATCATTGTATTGGGTTCTAGAGTGCTTTTATTTTTCACATATTAGCAAATTGGTGCTTTGTGCATTGCAGTTTGAGGCTTTTTTGGTTCTCCCGATGGTTTGTTCTGCCCGGTTCAATCGCTGGCCTCGATGTAGATTGCCAAAATTGGATTTGATTGTGAAGAAAATAATTGTGATATTTTCTGCATGACCTTACCGCAAAATTTCATTTTTTATACTTGCATTTTTCCTGTTAATTTCTGACTTGTGGAAAAGGAATAGACCATAGCTGATGCTATCTGACCGTGAACCAGAATTGAGTTTGAATGATGCCTTTTCTCTTTATTCCGAAATCAATGAAGTTGGTGCTTCTTGTTAAATGCGTGAAACCCATTTCGATGGATAGAGATTTCTCTTACACCATCGCTTGAAATATCTTGATTTCGCAGGATGGCAAGTACTATGTTTCACCAGGCCACGGGATGTCTGCAATCCGAACGCCATCTCAATGAATTTGTATTTCATCTGGAGTTTAAAAATGGCTCGTTCAAATTGATGTCAAAAGGTCTTAAGGTTTACACTGGATTTCCAAGGAAGACTTGTAGCTCTCGTGATAGAAAATGTGCTGTTATTCGAGCCTCAACTCAACCCATTTCAGTGATTGAGCATGTTTCATCCTCCTCCTCAGATAACAGCTCCAATGATCTGCGAAAGAAATCTAGTAAGCTAGTTTCACTGACCCACTACGGAAATGCTTCCTCTGTGCCCAGCTGGAAATATTATATCAATTGTGTTAAATGTTTGAATGCATAATAACATTGTCTGCCTTTGATATTCATATGTATTGGCCCATAGTAGGTGTCAAAGGTGTTCCTGTATTCTAACTCTTCTGATCACTGTATTGTCATTCTTTTCAGGTGAAGCAGCCCTCATTCTGATTAGGCACGGTGAGTCGCTGTGGAATGAAAAGAACCTTTTCACAGGTTGTGTTGATGTGCCATTAACAAAGAGAGGTGTGGAAGAGGCAATTGAAGCTGGCAAGAGAATCAGCAACATACCTGTTGACATGATATATACATCAGCCTTGATCCGGGCACAGATGACTGCCATGCTTGCAATGACTCAGCACCGTCGCAGGAAGGTAGTTGAGGAAAACATCTCATACAGACCTAAGTTTTGTTGATGGTGTGAAATCTTCGAAGTTAACAACATGTTGGAAGTAATTTTAGATACCCAGTCTTTTTCTTTTTTTAAAAAGAACCAACTTCAGTGGTTATTGACAAGATAATTAGTTGTGCAGACATGTTTTTAGTCTTATTGAACACTGCAACATGCATTAACATGATAACATCTTTGTTGACTTGTGTAGTTTTTCAGGTCACAATATATTCTTGGCCAGCATATTTTTTTTCTAATCTGGGAAACCATCACACTGGTGCAGGTGCCTATCATTATGCACAATGAGAGTGAACAGGCTAGGCAATGGAGTCAAGTTTTTAGTGAAGATACAATAAAGCAATCCATTCCTGTTATAACAGCTTGGCAATTAAATGAAAGGATGTACGATACCATCTCCCTTTTGCCAATTGTGCCCTTCTGCCTGTAACCGCACTTCGTTTATTCTGCAACTTACCAACTGGGCTTCTCCATAGGTATGGAGAATTACAGGGCCTTAATAAGGCGGAAACAGCAGAAAGATATGGGAAAGAAAAGGTTCAGGAGTGGAGACGAAGTTATGACACACCTCCACCCAACGGCGAGAGTTTGGAAATGTGTGCTGAAAGAGCTGTTGCTTATTTTAAAGATCATGTACGCATCACTGTCCATTTTTATACTTGGTTCCTTTCTGGTCTGATTGCTCGGGCTTTGATTTCGTTTTTCTTACTGGAGGTAAAACTATTCAACAGAGGATCCATCATTCATTAGTAACTAAATACAGAAATCTTGTGCTGCAGATTAAACCTCAACTTCTTTCTGGAAAGAATGTAATGATTGCTGCCCATGGGAATTCATTGAGGTCTATCATCATGCATCTTGACAAATTAACTTCTCAGGAGGTTACAAGCTGACCCTGATATTTTGGTGTTCAGCATGATTCCTTCTTTTATTTGCTTGATAATAATTTTCTTGTTTGTTCTTATAGGTGGTTGCTTTAGAGTTGTCAACAGGAGTACCTATGCTTTATATATTCAAAGAGGGCAAGTTCATTAGAAGGGGAAGCCCTATAGGACCAACCGAGGCAGGGGTCTATGCATATACAAGGGTACAGCTTTGGTCACCATGCTTTTAATCTCTTCTGGCAATATGATATTACACACCCTATTTTGTTTTATCCAGTCAATGAATCCCTCCACCAGTTACAGATTTATCCGTCAGGACAGAAGACATGTCATCAGTAAACTTTAACTAGAAATGATCATGCGTTTGAATCCAATTCTGCCTGTTAATGACATAACCTGTGTTGCTGAATTGCCGTGGTTGGTTCAGTGCAACACTGCTGGGTGAATAATTCTCTTGAAAATTTACTTCCATAAACAGATTGAGGAAACTTCTTGGACTTCCCCCTTTTTTTTTGTTGTTAATTTACAGTGTATATTGTTTTTTGTTCGGAAATTCATCTGCAATCATATTGTGTCATGACCTAGAAAGTATGAGAAAAACTGGGAGACCCCCGAAACAGTGACATACAAGGATAAAGTTAAACATGAATGTGTTACAAAAATCCCCCTTATTTGCTGACAGTTTCCCCATTTACCTTTCAAGTATTTCTTCATTATATCTGTAT
>JAFFZT010000194.1:0-28300 GCA_019804595.1 Bruguiera parviflora | reverse complement strand
TGATAAGAAAACCGCAAAAGCAGCAACACCGGTAAAAGTTATTAAAAGAAATTTTTTTTGAAACCTCCTAAAGCATTTAACGGCAGGAACCTACACAGAAACTCAAAAGAGAATCGATACCAAACCGCACAGGATCATAAAACTTCGCCTAGATTTAAACCCAAAAGGACAAGACACGAAACAGAGATCTCGATCCAGTTCTTCACGGTAAAAGACAGCAACAGAACAACAACACATACGCGATTTAGTCGTACAATCGATGTTCCTTTTTCTTTCGGCAAAATTAATAAAACAAGCAACTTCAATGTTTACGAATCGGAATCAGAAAAACAAAAGAACCCAAAAAATATAAAAAGAAGCAAGCGAACCAAGAAGAAGAATAATAAAGAGAGAAAGAAGGGAAGAGGAAGATGAGAGTACCTTGATGAATGCCAGTTGAACGGTAGAGAAGCAACGGGGCGGAGCTTATGAGGAGCGTTTCGTCTTTAGGGTACCTCAAAGCGCACCGAAGAGGTCGCGTCGCCACGTTTTTATATTATACTGAAGAGCTACACTTCTCGTTCTCTCCACGCTGCCTTGATTCTCCTTCCGACGCCTTACGCGTGTCCTTTTTGATGGCTGTGATTGGGGCACGCCGACTAGCTGCGAATCCTTGGACGAATTTAATTGCCGTCGCCATTCGAGAATATGCCTCGCGAAAGTGCCACTTTTACTTGATACGCGGCAGCCAGGGTCCAACCACGTGTCCGCATTGATGTCATTTTACGTAATTGCCCATCAAAGAAATTTGAGCCGAAGGATTTTGATTTACTCTTTATCGATTAAGATTAAATACAAACAAACAAACAAAATATATAATATAAAAATTAATTATATTTATTTAAATTTAATACTTTTGATTTTTGATTCTTTTTTTTTCCCGGCCTTGAGAAACCAAGCGAATCTTTGTATTTCTTCTATCAGGTGATGGCTTCCGA
The DNA here is from genome assembly GCA_019804595.1 of Bruguiera parviflora. Taxonomy (NCBI): domain Eukaryota; kingdom Viridiplantae; phylum Streptophyta; class Magnoliopsida; order Malpighiales; family Rhizophoraceae; genus Bruguiera; species Bruguiera parviflora. Next base: position 27,323 of record JAFFZT010000194.1, on the reverse strand, counting down.
CAACTTCCACTTTATTTGGGCTATGCAATGCTACCCATCTAAGCAAAACAACTTTTGTTTTTATTTTCAAAGAAAAGCAATGCCGAACAGAGAGAGGACTGTTAGGGATATTATAGTTAAGCGTTTAAATTTTTGTTTTAGAGATTTTAAATGAGAATGGATAGAATTATATTTTCGTGGTTTTATAGACCTTATAATGAATAAAAAAATAATTAAAAAAACTTTGATTCCATGCACCAAAAATGTCTACTAAAATAAATACAATTAAGTTTTTTTATACTTTTAGTACAACTGATTAAAATTTCATTGTTGAAATCTCATAATTATGTATGTTTTATTTTTGTGGCTTTTTGGCTTTTCTAATAACAAATACATATATATATATATATATAATTAATAGCATAATGTAGAGCCCGCCAACTTTTATTTTTTTCATTAACTTATTTATCATATTTTTATAATAAAAAAAAATATATATATATATATATATTATGTCTATGATTTTTATGCGGGCTAAAAGTTTTCAAAGATAAAATTGAACAAACTAAATGATAACAGCACATTACTAAGAGCCGTTAGCGGATGTCCATATTTGAATTCAAACCTGAGTCTGTTCGCTCTCATTTCCAATGCAACACCATCCTTTCTTCTGATCGGTTGTCCCCCACATCATTCCATTCTCAATTACCAGAAAGCTTCAAGGATGATAAGGGTGGTCCAATAACAAGACCAGATGCTCCGGGCGGGTGGGGAGCCACTCTCACTGAAGAACTTGCCGGCCAATCCACTCGCGGAGAATTAAGTTTCAAGAACGAAGACAGAGCAAGAGTAGCTAGAGACCTCGGTGGTTGGAGAATCATCTGGTCTAATGCAACTCCATAAAATCTGCCTTACGTTTTTCTGGTCCGTAAGGGAAACTTGTTGGCAATCGTAGGTGACATAAAGTGTTAATTTATGAAAATGTAGCGAAAACGCGACTCCATCCAGAAAATGCAAAAACAATAATGTGCTCTGACTTTCTCTTTTGATGAAAATAGAGGGGTCAGTGAACTTAAATACATTCCCGTGTCTGACATTCTTTTAATTGCAACTGTGGCCTCAAACACGTACACAATGCCACCACGCCATAAGCCTTATGTGCCTAAGATCCACACTGAGAAATTCAGCTTAAATTGCATAAGCCAACACGGGGAGCATTAGATAATAAAGTGAAAAAGAAAGCAAATAAAATCAAAACTAATCTACCATAACATGCCTGAGTCAATGAGAGCGTTCCTTGCTAGGAACTAGGACTAAATCCTACATCAGGGTACAAAACCAGAGGATGTATCACTACAGCAAGTGGATATGAACGAGTGATTCTACTTCGAAAAAGTAAACTCGCAGCCTCAAATTCTGATTTCGAAGCAACCAAGGCGAGGCTTTGCAATAACTAGCTGCATGTCTCGTCCACATAATCAGTCTGAAACTTAGATCACACTAGCAGAATTTCCAATGGTGATTGCAGTTTACACAAGTTACGTAGGTTGTCATAGGTTCATCTGCACTCCTGGTTTGCATCTGATAATAGGTGCACTTGCGCTGACCACAACGGCCACACTTAAACTGATCAGTTGTGGCTTTTGCTGGACCACCGCGCTGACAATCAAACAGCGCTTTCTCTTTAATTTGGTTATTCTCACGTTGCCTTTGTTCACTTGCCATTTCTTCAGGAGACATAGTGATCAGCCGTTCTGGCTTAACGTGTCCGAGAAGAACTTTTCTCCTCAAATCTGGGTTATTTGGGTCCTTAATATTGAACATTATGGATCTGTACCTGAATTTTTGTGCCCCATTGGAACGGCCCATCTTTTCAAACATTGCAGATTCCACAGAGACAGCAACCCGAATTGGATCACACGAATTTACTTCATCCCTAATGTCCTCATCAGCTTCACCAGTAACTTTTGAGAAGGCCTCTGCAAGGATTTCACGAACTTTGTCACGCAAAGCATCATTGCATTTAATTAGTGCTGTCAGCCGCGGAGGAGCAATTGATGCTTTTCCTTCGTTCCTAGCACCAGAAGATTTTACGTCCTCCTCGGATATCTTTTCACTCCTGACAGTCTCCACTGAATCTACCTTCTGAGGTTTAACAGTCTCCATACTTGAAAGCTTATCAGCCTTTTCCGAACTAGCCTTTTGAACCTTCACTACCTTTCCAGCCTCTGAGTTTGCAACCTCAACCTTTGCAGAGCTTTTATTATCGATGCTACCATTTTTCTTTCTATTGGTCTCATCAATAACTGTTTTTTTCCACAATTCAAGTAATGTAGAGGCCAAGGTTTGGATTTTCTCCCTTGGGTGCTTTGTGAGGGGTCGAAGCCGTTTCCCAACCTGAAATGGTATAGAGGGATGACTTCAGAGGAGTTATCAATATGGACATGTGAGTCAATTCTAAGGTTAAAAATTAGACAAAAGAGAAAAAGCTAAGGCACATTTTTTTGAATAAGCAAAGAAAGAAAAGGCAATTATTGTTGCAAGAACACATAAAGCAAAATCAAGTCGAGAATATAACAAAATCAGAATTTGTCAAGGTAAGTGCAAATGCACAAGTATCTCAATGTGTTTCAGGCACTAGTCATATCCAAGACTCATTGCAATTGTCTGACAAAGTGCATCTGTTTATTGGAACATCCACTTCCATTTGATAAAAAAAAATTCTTTGTCAAGGTGAATTCAATTGAACACATTTAATGAGTAGGAAGGTTGATGTTTGGGCACAATCAAATATGCATAAGATGCATTTGGAATAGATGTGAAAGAAAAAAAGATAAAAGAAAGAAAGAATGAAAACTTTTACCTTGAATGAACTACATAACAAGTGGCATCAATCCTCATATGCAATAAGAAGAATAATTATGGATGAAGAATTGTAAGGGAAAAATATCTGTAAATGTATCATGTAAGTTAAATTTGCACTTGGCTAACTGAAAATTCTGACAACTCCAAAGACACCTGCATAGCACGCGTGTGAAGCAAGGAATGTATGATATATTCCCACAACAGATGTATACAACTGGCATTACGGCAGATATCAAAAAATGTTGTGTGAAGGCAGATCAAACTGCCAGCTAGTGGGTTTGATTCCAGTTATGCAAACAGAAAAGGAGAAAAGAGGATTCTTTGCCCAAGCTACAAGATTCAAGTTTCAGATATACCGTATAGACAAAACAAAACACGAAATCCATGGTAAATTACTAAGTAAATTATTTACGAGCAAATGAACTCCAAGATAAACTCTACAATCATTCAAATTCATCTCTCTTACAGTAGAAAAATCTGTAATTGCGTCCAAACTAACAATAATTGGAACGAAAAGAGCAAAAATTCAATATTGTCTTCTTCTTCTTCTTCTTCTTTTAAAAAAGTCGCATTTGAAGGCATAAACACAAGAAAGAATTCATTACCTGAGTAGAGACCAAAATATCATAAGTAATTGGAAAATTTCTGAGTTGCTTCAACGCATCAGCAGACCGGACGACCTCCGGCCCATCCGACGAGGCACCGTCGCTGGCGGCAGCATCAGCGGCCTTCTTCGCGGCCTCGAACAGCTCCACCAGCTCTCTCTCCATATCTATTCACAAATCGTTAAATCTGCATCCACAAAAGACCCTGAAAAGAACCGGAAAAAAAAAAAAAAAGCAAAGAAAATAAAACTTTTGTCAAAAGCCACACACCTACAAAAAGGAAAAATGCAAAACTTGAACGGTAGGTGAGCGAAAGATCAATAGAAAAATCAAAAAGCAAAAATAAAACTAAGCATAGAAATAAAAAAAACTGATGAAAAAAACGGAGATCTGCTGATGGATTTGAGGGTACCACAAGGGATGTGGCCTGGGATCCCGATGTTCAGACCAGCCAAGAGCGAGCACAGAGACCAAACCCCCGCTTCTTCCCTGTCTGTGCGTCTTTAGGGTTTGGGGGTTTGGATGCTTAGCTTGGCTTTTCTTTTTTCCTTTTTCTTTTTTTTTCCTTCTTTTCTTTGTTTCTTTTCTTTTCTTTTCTTTTCTTTTTTTTTTCGAATGAAAAAACTGTAATAATATCGATAATTTTATCGGATAATATTGCATCTATCAAAAAAAGTAAACTATATCAACGCATCTAATGATGCTTAGTTCAACTCGGACTCGTGGCTTGACAAGAAACAACCTCGGTTACTTAATGAGAGGATCGGAGGTCGGTAGGGATCAATGGTCAATGTAGCTGGATCGTTCGCAATGGACGGTTCTGATGTTGCAGAGGCAGTCGTCGGATGTAAATTTCTCTCATGGTTTGGGTTTTGGAGTCTTGTGTTAGAGATCTGGTGTCTATTCTTTTTGGGCCTCGTGTGCTACTCGTTGTTTGTCATCGATATTAATCAAGAGCCCGAGAACCTCACCGAGATATTAAACAAACTATTGTTTAACCTAAAACAAAGTGTGTGTGTGTGTGTGTGTGTGTGCGTGTGTGTGTGTGTGTGTCTAAGATAAAGCAGAAAAAGAAGTGAGTTGAGATCAATTCCAGGCTGACAAGATTTATTGTCCAAGAGCATTCGCATAAAATAGCCAGGAATTGATATTTACATGCATATTTTAATTTATATACACAAAATTGTTATTTTAACAACTAAAGTGACATTTTTTTTTGAGTGAGACGTTAATTTAAATTAATGTAATTCGTGTAGCACTAACAATAAATACTAAAACAATCATAATTATCCTGATTTGATATTATGAATAAGTTGCACGAATAGTTTTTTGATAAATGTAAAAAATATCTGATCTGATAAAATAAAACTAGACCAAGAAGAATAATAATGCTCTAAATAATAATAGGTATTCGTTAAATTTTTTTTTTTTTTTTTTGGCAATGAGACATGAGTCCGCGTTTTCACTTAAACTAGGGAAATACCATCCAAAGTAAACTTCAAAAAAAAAAAAAGAAAAAAAGAAAAAAAAGGGAAAAATTGTCCAAAATCATAGGGGGGGGGATTGGTTCAAAAAAGGAAATATTATCAGTCCCTCCGTGTCTAGTGCCATTTAATTGAATACTATTCCGCCGACGCGTTACGCTCAATTTCCTATCCTAATTTTGCTACAATCTTTTTTTTTTATTTTTTATAATCGATCCAATTGGCGAGCGAGCACGAAACTTGAAAATGCCGGGCCTCGTCAGCAAGATCGTTCCTGCCACGTGACACCCTTCGAAACCACAAAAACAAAAAAAGAAACTTTTTTTTATAAATAAAAAAATAAAAATAAAAATAAAAACGAGGAACGACGATGCAAAGAATAAAGGTGGCAGAGAGCCGAGCTGATCGGTAACCACGTAAACAATATTCTGTTGAAATTTTAAATACGAAAATGCATGTATATTAAAAAAATAAAAAAAATCATAAAAAATTTTCAAATTAAAATAAATTTAATATTCAATTAAATTCAGCCCGATTTTATGTTCTTGGGTTTGTCAACACGTCCCCAACAACCCAAAAAAAAAAACCAAAAAAAAAAAAAAACAATAGGCGGATTAAAAAGCAAGATAGAAATTAAGACAGAGCCCAAGAATTGTGGTGTGCCACTCGCGGATCCGTGTCTTGCCTCCGATTTTCTCGCCCTCCAACCCGTTATCCAGAATTTTACTCCATCCACTCTTTTTTAAAAATAAAAATAAAAAATAAAATCCTTATTGTTCTTGTTAATTAATTAATTGATTAATAATTATTTAGGTCCAAACCGGACGATTTTGTTTATTTATTTATTTATTATTATTTTATTTTTTAATTTTTGGATGAAAAAGAGGAGAGTGAGGTGATAGGTCTGATCCGATCTGACTCTGCCAGGGCAGGCCCCAGAAAAGTGAAAAATTAAAAAAGGGAACTGTTTCAGTCTGCCATTTCTCCATGATTTCGTTTTCAGTGTAAATTGATTTTTTTGTTTTTTTTACGTGCAATCACATACACACGCATCTCAGCTAACGTTTCCCGTGTCCCGAGACGATAAACCTCCGGTGCGTTCTGTTCCTTCATTTAGTATCCATCTCTTTCTCCCCACAACAACCCGCTCTTCAATTCTCTGTTTTTTTTTTTTTTTTCGCGTCAATGGGCAGGAGGATTAGGATGAATAATCACATTTTCTCGATAATTGGTCAATTGAAATTTTGGGCTAGGGTTATTGAATATATTTGATCATAAAATAATTTGGCTGCAATTATTATTATTATTATTATTTGGTCTTATGTGATTTTTAGTTTTGGCATGTAATGCCAATGAGGAGATCGGTGAAGATTTCGAATCAACTGGATCGGTCGGAGATTTGTCAAGATCTAATTGAATTGCAGTTTGGGTGCTTTTTTGGATTTTTATTACTGTTTCTGAATTTCTCGCTTTCCTGTGAGTGTCTGTAGTTGAAGACCTGTTTTCCGTCCATATCTGCGTGCAAACTGAACCGCACGTAAAGAGATTTCAATTTTGTGTGGCCTGGAAGGCCTCTTGGAGCACCAGTGGTCAGAAAAATTGGTCTATTTCAGTCCTGCATTTCAATTTTCCGGTAAGAAATCCTCTGGCCCTCCAAAAACTCAAAACATGAAAGGAAAGGGAAAGTGAAAATGACCCACCACTTTTTTCTTCTTCTTTTTTTTTTTTTTTTGACATTTTTGATTTGCTTACATTGGCAAAGGAGAATTGAATAATGGGTTTACCTCTAGCTTTTTGGTTTCTCCATTGCTTACAAATGAAGCTTGGATTTATTTTGTTCTCCAGGATGAAGGAATTGATTGGTGGAAGTAGCAGAAATGTTTTAGTTAATTCTCCAATGTGACCATTGGAGGGCTATTTATGACTTCTGGCCAGCCGTTGCTGTCCTCATCAGATCCTTCTGCGTCACCTCCCCCTCGTCACTCTCGCAGATTTGGTTCCTTGACCTGTCTTTGCCTCAACGACTCATTCGATTCTTCCATTTTCAGTGACACTCAAAGTAAACCATTCGTCTTAGATTATTTGGAGAAGAGTGACGGCGCTCTCTCTGTTGAATTCTCTCGGAGAAAGTTCTAGTTCTGCTGCCGCATAACAGCAACAAGAAGGATATTCCATCTGTTGACTCTTACTTCTTTGAGCAGGTTTCATTGGAATGCCCCACAAAGGAGAGTACACGCCCAATATCGTGGGGTGCAATGGAACTGCCGCATAACAGCAATAACATCACTTCCACCTCCTTTGAAATTTCTGGAGATCCATCTTCACTTCATCCTAAGTTGGGCTCTAGGGCTGCACATTCTGTTCGTGATAAGTTAAGCAAGTCTCAGAGGAGGAGCCGCCACAAAAGTGTACATTTTGGGGACACTGAATTGCGGGAAGAGGATGCCAGGTTCATCTATATAAATGATCCAAGGAGAACCAATGACAAGTACGAGTTCACGGGGAATGAGATCCAAACCAGCAAGTATACCTTGATTACTTTCTTGCCCAAGAATCTCTTCATTCAGTTCCATCGTGTTGCTTACTTGTATTTCTTGGCTATTGCTGCACTCAATCAGCTTCCTCCTCTTGCGGTGTTTGGTAGAACCGTATCTCTTTTTCCTCTCCTGTTTGTGCTCTGTGTCACAGCCATCAAAGATGGCTATGAAGATTGGCGAAGGCACAGATCTGATCGCAACGAGAACAATAGAGAGGCTCTGGTTCTGCAAGCAGGCGAATTCCAATTCAAAAAATGGAAAAATATACAAGCTGGTGAAGTAGTGAAGATTCATGCTGACGAGACGATTCCCTGTGACATGGTCTTATTAGGGACTAGTGATCCTAGTGGGGTTGCTTACATTCAAACAATGAATTTGGATGGTGAGTCTAACTTGAAGACAAGGTATGCTAGACAAGAAACATCTTTAGCAGTGTCTGAAAGTTGCACAATATCAGGGCTTATCGGATGTGAACAACCTAATAGGAATATCTACGAGTTCACAGCCAACATAGAGTTCAATGGATATCGGTCTCCCCTCAGCCAATCAAATATTGTTTTGCGTGGATGTCAGCTGAAGAACACAGATTGGATAATTGGCGTTGTGGTGTATGCTGGACAAGAAACAAAAGCAATGCTGAATAGTGCAGCATCACCATCCAAGAGAAGTAGACTAGAAAGTTACATGAACCGAGAGACGCTATGGTTATCTATATTTCTTTTCATCATGTGTCTGGTTGTGGCACTTGGGATGGGCCTATGGTTAGTCCACTATAAGAATCAACTTGATACCTTACCTTATTATAGAAAGAGATACTTAAATGATGGAAAGGATAATGGGAAAAGATACAAGTATTATGGGATTCCCATGGAGATTTTTTTCTCCTTTTTAAGTTCTATTATTGTCTTCCAGATTATGATCCCAATATCGCTTTTTATTACAATGGAACTGGTACGGCTGGGTCAGTCTTACTTCATGATTGGAGACAGGAATATGTTCGACAGTAGTTCTGGCTCCAGGTTTCAATGCAGATCTCTGAACATAAATGAGGACTTGGGCCAGATACGCTATGTTTTCTCTGATAAAACAGGGACACTGACGGAGAATAAAATGGAATTCCGGAGAGCAAGTGTATATGGCAAGAACTATGGACAATCCTTGCTTAAAGCTGATCAATTGCAGGAAGGGAATGTTTCAGGTACTAAACAAATAGTTTACCTCTTATCCTTCCATTACCATCTTCACTTGATGGTCAGAATTGTTCCCGTAATGTGTATTTTGTACTGTTCCATTTATGTTGTGCTCTAGCCTGTTTGGACTAACTGTTCATTGAGTTGAAACTCTCAAGTCTTGTCTACTTGATATTTTATTTTGTGGCAAGTGTGCAATGAGTTTGCCAGATTAGGTTGTTTTCAAGTGCTGTGCCTTTTCTTCTTTGTCATTGGCTGTCAACAATTATTCAATGGGTTGTTCTTCAGTCTTTGTAACTTTTATTCTCTTAGTGTACAATGTCCATTCCATGACATAACAAACAACGAATCTTTTGCTTTGCTTTATCAAGTGAGCCTACTGCTACAGTGGATATATGTGATGTTGGATATCCATTATGTCTTGTATATGCACTTGAATCTTTTCCATGAATTGCAACATAGGAACCAAGCAAATCTGCGTTTGTACATTTGTTGTCAATAATAGAGGCTACTGCCATTGTCTATGTTGGTGATTTTTGTCGCCAATATTTGAAGTGAATGCTGCCTTTTTTTTTCGGATTTTCTTCATTAGTGTTTGTGCTATTACCCCATCCAATTCGGTGCTTTTTATACTGGCATTTTATCTTATTTATTGATGAGGATTTTGTTTTCTTTAATTTCTGTGAATTATATGATTGCTGGAGTGCATTGTAACGCATTTTGTGCTTTCATTACATTTTTCATTTTACTTGATGATGTGCAGCAGGAACTGCACTTAGGGCATGGAAACTTAATTCTACAATTGCTGTTGATTCTGAACTTATGCAATTGTTGCACAAAGACTTAGTTGGAGAACAGAGGGTTGCTGCTCATGAGTTTTTCCTAGCACTGGCTGCATGTCATACGGTGATTCCTATTCGTTCTCACGGTAGTTATAGTTCCACAGAGAGTCAATCTCATGAGGATGTAGAAACCATTGATTATCAGGGTGAATCTCCTGATGAGCAAGCATTGGTTGCCGCAGCTGCTGCATATGGTTATACTCTCTTTGAGCGAACATCTGGGCACATAGTAATTGATATTGATGGCAAGAAATTAAGGTAGAAATCTCCTCATCTCTTCAACAATTGTTGATGATAATTTTGATTAGTTTTGAAAGCAAATTAAATGGTGTCTACCGGGTGCAATTTAGGTTTGATGTATTGGGCATGCACGAATTTGATAGTGTGCGGAAAAGAATGTCTGTTGTGGTCAGATTTCCTAATAATACCATAAAGGTGCTGGTGAAAGGTGCTGATACTTCCGTGTTAAGCATTTTAGCTGAGGATGATAGCAGGCACCATATAAGGCATGCAACTCAGAGCCATTTGACTGAATATTCATTGCAAGGTTTACGTACACTTGTGGTTGCTGCAAGAGATCTTACAGAGGAAGAACTTGAGCTGTGGCAATGCAGATTTGACGATGCAAGTACTTCTTTGTCTGACAGGGCCACAAAATTGCGTCAAACAGCAGCTCTTATTGAATGTGACTTGAAACTACTTGGAGCAACTGGAATTGAAGACAAGCTACAAGAAGGCGTACCAGAAGCCATCAAGTCCCTCCGGCAGGCAGGGATCAAGGTCTGGGTTCTAACTGGAGATAAACAGGAAACAGCAATCTCAATTGGCCTCTCTTGCAAACTCCTGACACCAGATATGGAGCAAATTATTGTAAATGGCACTTCAGAGAATGAATGCCGAAAATTGTTGGCTGATGCTAAGGCCAGATATGGAGTGAAGTCATTTGACAAAAGCAACAATAATTTCAGAAGCAATAAGGGTACTGAGATTGATCACTTTGAGATGTCTGAGGGGAAGAAAGATGCAATATTGAAAGTGCCACTTGCACTTATAATTGATGGGAATAGTTTGGTGTACATTTTGGAGAAAGAACTGGAGTCAGAGGTGCAAACCTTTTTGCTGCAACTACCTTATGTGCAATATGTGTATTGCATTTGGCTTTGCAATTTTATGTTAGCCTGATACACTTAGGAGATTTATTTGAAAGGTTCTTTAAATGCATGCATAATCTTATTGGATTGAATTATGTGTATACAGTTTGTGAAAATGCTTCATCATTCTTTGAAAGACACTCAGTAATTGTTTGATCTCTCTGCAGCTTTTTGACCTGGCAACTTCCTGTAGGGTTGTGCTGTGCTGTCGTGTTGCACCATTGCAGAAGGCAGGGATTGTTGATCTAATTAAGAGCCGCACTGATGATATGACATTAGCTATAGGAGATGGTTAGTTGTCATCCTCTCTCTCTCTTTGCAGGGGCACTTGATCTGCTTACATTCTACCGTCTCAGTCTCTGCAATTGCTGGTATTTGTTATTAACCACTGACATTTGGGTAGGTGCAAATGATGTTTCAATGATTCAAATGGCGGATGTTGGTGTTGGAATATGTGGCCAAGAAGGACGTCAAGCAGTTATGGCATCAGATTTTGCTATGGGTCAGTTTCGGTTTCTGAAAAGACTGCTGTTGGTACATGGACACTGGAATTACCATCGTGTTGGTTATTTGGTTCTGTACAATTTCTACCGGAATGCTGTTTTTGTTCTGATGTTGTTTTGGTACGTCCAGGTCCTTTGCCCTTTATATTCTTGGTATCCAATAGTTTTATTGCTTACTAGTGTGATACATAGAACAGTCTTCATGCAGTTACCTTGCAAACATATTAGTTTCTGTAGGATTAAAATTGGGTTGTTATTGAAATTGATCAATGTTTCGTCATTTTTAATTGAGTTTTTTGATCCGGAAAAATTATAGCCCTAATTATTGGGTGCTTTTGCAGCCCTATCTTGCATACTCTATCCTTTCCTTCAAAAATTAGGGAGCATTATATGCTGGTTATATTCCAATTATGTGCAGTACAGTACCCAAAGAAGTATTTTATCCTCAACCCTTTTGCTTTTCTTTTGTATTTCTAGGTATATATTGTGCACTGCTTTTTCAACAACGTCAGCATTGACAGATTGGAGTAGTGTTTTTTATTCTGTCATCTATACTTCTGTCCCAACCATAGTCGTTGGCATCCTGGACAAGGATTTGAGCCATCGGACACTACTAAAGTACCCCAAACTTTATGGTGCGGGGCATAGACAGGAGGCTTACAATATGCGGCTCTTTTGGATCACAATGGCTGATACATTATGGCAGAGTATTGTTCTTTTTGTGATGCCCGTTTTCATTTATGCGGAGAGCACCATCGATATATGGAGCATGGGCAGTTTGTGGACAATAGCAGTCGTTATTCTTGTTAATATTCACTTGGCAATGGACATCCAGCGCTGGGTCTGCATCACTCATGTTGCTGTTTGGGGATCAGTCATCATTACTTATGCTTCTATGGTGGTGTTGGATTCTATACCCATCTTCCCAAATTACGGGTTAGTAATTATGAATGCCTTTGAGGGTTGTTTTATTTTTGATTTGCATTGCCTTCATGTGACCAAACTAAGATATTTTGTACCTTCTGCAGGACAATCTATCATCTGGCAAAGTCACCATCCTATTGGCTCACCATTGTACTTATAATAGTTGTTGCATTACTCCCACGCTTTCTTTTTAAAATTGCATATCAAATTTCTTGGCCTTCAGACATCCAGATAGCCAGAGAAGCCGAGATACTGAGAAGAGGACCTGATTTTGCGGTCAAGACCTGATGGAGGTTCTAGTTGACTTGTACATTAACCCCGTAGACAATTACGCTTAGACATGGCTCCCCTCAGGCTATATGTCAAGTGGCTTTCCTGTAGCATGCAGCCATTAAAATCAAATGTAAGTTCATGATTGTTTTTCTTCTTTTTTTATTTTAATCAGCACAAATGTTGTAAATTAATTTTAATACTAGAAACATCCCTTCTGATTTATACCTCAAGATTATCTATCTGACCTAATATCAACAGGAACTTGTTTGTTCAATAATACGTAAATCAAAGAGTAGTGGCCTACGTGGTGAGTGCCAGTCGATCATTTTGCAAAATCTGAAAATGTGCTACCCTTCCACAACATGCATAGGAATTTAAAATCGGTGCTAGTTTGTTTCTAAATAATTTAACAATTACAGACACGAGCTGCTTCACAAGTCGGGTCCCTGACTTCTGCACAATTCTAGCAATGTCAGACACATTATTTGAGGAGATTCATGCCTCTGATTTGGACCCAGAGTACTTTGTTTTCAGTACCTTCTTAATACTCTTCTGTCCTAGTGTCCTCAGGTGATATATACAAGCTGATTTTATGACAACACAGGAGCAAATAATCAGCCAACAGAGCAATGTACAACTTAAAGTGATCATAAAAGGGGAGACGGATGGTGTTCACAAAGTGTGCAGGTGGAATGAAGTTGGTGCAACCGGGCGGAAGAAAAAATGTTGAAAATAGGGTCGGAACACTGCCTGAGCTGAGAGGAGGGCTTTCCAGTTTTTAAAATTACTGGGGTTGGCATCAGGGAGGCAAAAATGAGGGGCTGGTTGGAAATGGCCCCGGAGTGACTAAAAGAAAATAAAGGGAGGTTTTAAGTTTATAGCAGTTTTCATGTAAAGATCAGGTCCGACATTTTCTCTTTTTACCGTGTAACTGACGAAAGAAGCAAAACAAGATTTTTACCGAGAGTCAGTCCGTCCCGCTGTATCAACGTAGTCTTTTTAGTTATGGTTAAGAATCATTGTCGTCGCTTGCTAAGGGCAAGGCTGGCCTCTTTCTAAACCCTGAGGCACAACCGACCACACTGCACCGAGCGTAGATTGCCATTGTGATGGAAACTTTTAGAGGGAATGAGATGTTATGTGATATTGTACCGATTTCACTACAATGTGTTGTAAAAATATGTCAAAGAAAATCAATTGCCATTGTCATCTTCCGTGGGCTCTTTTTTCTTCCTGGTCGCGTGAAACTTTCAATCTGATGTTATTGTTCGACGTTGTAGATTTAGAATATAGTGGAATATACATATACATATACGTATGCTTATACATGCATACATACATACATACATATATATACACGAAAAAAGATTCCTTACGATACTGGCATCTCCAGTGTTTTCGCCCGTCTGCTAAGAAAACTGAGCGGTAGATGTGTACTACACAACTTTTGTTTGTTTCTGCCAATGTGGATGGGACTATGTTTCCTACCATACTCTCACGCATTGCTTCGCTTTTCAAAAAAAAAAAAAAAAAAAGAAAAAAACAAAAAGTGCTTTCCACTTTATCTTTCTTGTCCATGACAAGCTCTAACGCCATTTGGGATCTAACAAACATATCTCTTAAATTGACTGAAGATTAATCTATGGACACGGGAAATGAAGCTCGAATTCTGAACTTTGTCAACGTCGTTGGTACATGTCGTAGCCTGCAGGTCACATCTATGTTATAAATTACCAATCATACGGAGTACAGTTTAAACCCTACGAGTCTGCACATGCATATCCAACCACGGAAATTATTATTGCAATATTTATTTTCACCGCTTTGAAAAGTCAAATTTGCGAGGACTAAGGAATATTTTATTCCTCAGTGGTACGAGGGGCAGCCGGGGTGTGACGAGTTTCGGGTGACGTCACATGAAATACGCCAGCTCGGGTGCATCTCTCCCACGCGCCATTCGATTCACGCTCTTGAACTTTACGAACAGAGGCTGATCTGTCCGAAAAGGGTATTTGGGTACACATTACGCGTCTCTAACTGCGCGTGGGATTGAGAGGGCGACCCAACGATTTAGGACATTTCCTGGCCAGGTGCATCCGATCTTCCTTGAATTTACGCTGAATGATACAATTCATACATAAATGCTGCTGCTCTAGTATCTAAGAGTAGTGAAACACAAGGAGAGAGAGAGAGAGAGAGAGAGAGAGAGAGAGAGAGAGAGAGAGGCGTGCGAGAGTGAATCAGCCATGTTAACCAAAATGGAGTCTTCTAATTGGCTGGAGAGCCAGTCGGGTCGAAAACGAGCGGTCGACGAGCTCCTTAGGGGTCGCGAACTCGCAACCCGACTCATGACTGTTGTCCTTAGATCCCAAGAGGAGGACGCCAAGGATCTTGTTGCCAAGGTCTTGAACTCGTTCTCCAATACTATTTCCATGCTCCACAGTGCCGATTCCGATGGGGTTTCTCAGCTTCCGGCACGCACCCAATTGGATTTGCCGCGTGGTGATAGCCGCAAGTCCGAGGATTCTGGAGAATGTAGCAAGTGTTGTCCGCCATTAATCGAAGGTCGCCGAGGATGTCATAAAAGAAGGTAATTATTTTTAATTGAAATTTATTATTACACTTCCCCGGTTCTCCTTATTTCCGGGTTCCACTAACCAAGGCCCAATTTGGTAATTTCATGAATATGCTTAATCATTTCATTGGTCGACAAGATGTTTAAATGACCGCTTGATAGGATCTTTTTTTTTTTTTTTTAGTGGACAATTGAGTCCCTATTTCTAGCCCGTATTTACCGGTATGCGTTGGAATCATCTGAGATCTACCGCGTGAAAAATTTATCTTTTCTATACTAAAAATTTGACCCAACAAAAAATAAAAATAAAAATAAAAATAAAAAAATGATTGTTATTCGCCTGCAGGAAGACCTGCGAATCGTGGACAGCAGACAGCCCAACTCTAGTTGATGACGGCCATTCGTGGAGAAAATATGGACAGAAGGGGATCCTCAAAGCGAAATTTCCAAGGTATCACTCTTTATTTTCTTTTTTTTTTTTTTTACATGAATTATACACACTTCGATCTTAGTTAACTGATTACATAATGGTGGCCTGCTTAATGAAGGAACTACTTTCGGTGCACTCACAAGTACGATCAGGAGTGCCGAGCAACCAAGCAAGTCCAGATGATTGAAGAGGATCCACCCATGTACCGAACCACGTACTACGGCCATCACACATGCAAGAGCAATCTGCTGAAGAATTCCCAAATTTTCGCGGATTCTATCGATTCCGGCTCTTCAATAATTCTAAGTTTCAGCGACAATAACAGTCTCGAAAGTCATAGGCCCCCTCCCACTGCTTCCTTCCCAACAGTAAAACAGGAACACGACAGGGAACCCATGCCATTGCCAAGTGATCTGACCCACAACCATTGTTCATCCGCTGATTATGTCCAGTCGCCTGATGGCCAACTTTTTTCGTTTGATCTCGCCGATGTGATTTCTGGTGGAGCGAACTCCTCCTGCACGACTAGCACACATAATTTCGACATGGTTCCCATGGTGGGATCCATCGACTTTGACGATGACGTTTTCCAATTTGTTGAGTTCTGCGGATGAGAAGTGCTCGTCAATCATCACGGCTACTTTTTTGTCATCCGGGCAGAAATGAAAGGGTGTCGAAGTTTCTTAGAGGAGTGCTGAAACCTACCTCCCCCATTGTAGCATATAGCACAAATAATAGTTTATTTCTGGGAAAAAGTGGAATCGATGCAAGTGCAATCCTTTATAAGTGTGTAACCTTTTCTTTAATATTTTAGAAAATAATTAAAATGAGTTTTGTTTTCCATTAAGAAAATAATATTGCTTCATGTGCATGCAAATCCAAGTGTGGTGAGAAAATGTCTCTCGTATTTATTTCATTAACCGACAGTTTGTTAACACGTTCCAGTCTGTTTCCGCATGACAAAAAATGACGGGTCCAATACTATTTCCGACGGCGGATGTCTACCGATAGGGTTCATATCCTAAAAGTTTCTGTAGTTGGATACAGCCAGTTTGTCTTGTCACCATTTTCTCTCTCTTTTTTTTTAATAATGTAAGATAATTTTTAAGAATTTCGCTTATTTCCGTGAATTAAATCAATTATTTGCGTGAGAGAATCTAGATTCACAACCCCAGACACATATTGCAATCCGCCATTTTCTGATATTGTAAATCTTGTAGCACTAGCGAGAAGGAGTGGCTTCTTTGAACAGGTTCCCCCTCTCTCGTTGCTATACAAAAACAATTAAAAAGTAAAAAATTAACAAAAAAACAAAACAAAACAAAAAAAAAAAAAAAACCTTTTTCCCTCTTCTAGGCGATTGCAAACTTTTTTTGTGAACAAATGATGACGTCCAAGAAATACGAACCCTCGCTGGATTGTTGCGCTTGCGTGGTAGGTCCACGGTAATGAAATTGACACGCTTAATATATCATTTCTTCAACAGCAAATCAAGTAATCAACCCCAAGATTGGATGCGTCATGCCAAGTGATTAGTTAATTATTTATCAACAGAGCTTGGATTTTTTTTTCAGTCTTTCAATAAGAAAAAACTTATTCTCCAACTCTTTTCAGAAAACTAAAAAATCATATTAAGTACATTATCTCTTTATTATTCAAGGACCCTTTTAATGAACTATATATATATATTAAAACACTGTATATTTTGTTAATATCTCGGATCCTCCGTTGAGAGGGAAGTTTATGCATGGCTGCTTGCTTGTAATTCAACGATCAAGGGGAGAGGGCACTTTCTTGCATTAGAAAAGGTAACCCATTCCTTATCTTGTTTACGAAAAGTAACAAACTTTATTGCACCAGGCCATAAAAAGAAAAAGAAAAAAAAAAAAAAAAAGAGGTAAAGAGCCAACAGTCTGAGACCCACGTCACATGGAAGCAATAGAGTTGTTTCGTCGACACCGACTTTCTCAAGAAAGAGACGACAATGGGGAGCACGAAGGAGCCCCGACGCCAAGTCGCCAGTCTTGTTCAAATGGCGGCTTAGAAAAGTTTTGGTGGGCGCACGTTAGAGCGTGAACTGTGAACATCGTGATCTTAAATTGGGAGATTTTCCAATGTAGGATTCACACGTCAGAGTCGTTTTGCCGGCCGTAGGAGACATGGACGCCCGGACACTTGATCTCTATCTTCAACTGGCAAATCTTCTTCGGCTGGTGAGAGAGTCGGCGAAAACTGAGGCTGTGGATTGTTCGGCCGTATAAAAACGAACCCGCCCTCAAATTTGTTACGTTATTTCTACACGCTATCTCTTGTAATTTTGAGATAGCAGCCGACACGTGTAATGGGGTTTGCAAAATGCTCTCTCTTGTCGAGGCTTTTTTAGTCCCAAAACAGTTTTTTTTTTTTTTTTTCCCTTTTTTTAAAATTTAAATTTTTTAAATTTTAAGATTTTTTTTTTTTTTTCGTCTATACTCATTACTCAATATTGTTACCTTTTTTCTATATAATTTTTGTACTCATTTATCTAAGTTCTTTTTATTTCGCATGCGTATTGTGTTTCTTAAGAAAATTATTTTCAACACTTATTTTAATAGTTAAATATTTCTTGTAAAGGGTTATCTTCCCATAACATACCAAAAAGAAGAAGAAAAAAAAAAAGAGGAATCCTCAAAATGTATAATAATTTTTATATAAGGGTATAATTTTTATTTTATAAATAACGTTTTTTATTTTTCTACTTTTTTATTATATTCAAATAAAAAATTATTTATTTATATATATATTTTTTCTTACTTATTTCTAATTTTTCTAAAAAAAATTATAAAAATTTAATTTTCTTTATTCATATTTTTTATTATTAATATTTTCATTATTTTCTCTCTCATCCTACTTTAAATTCAAACATAACCTACCAGTTTGAAATCCTTGACCACGTCCGAGCTCG
Organism: Bruguiera parviflora; assembly: GCA_019804595.1. Classification (NCBI taxonomy): domain Eukaryota; kingdom Viridiplantae; phylum Streptophyta; class Magnoliopsida; order Malpighiales; family Rhizophoraceae; genus Bruguiera; species Bruguiera parviflora. The sequence goes on along the minus strand of JAFFZT010000194.1, from coordinate 9,021 downwards.
TGGACCGGGAGGAAAAGTCGTGGTTCACTCATTGATGTAGCTAAAGCCTAAGGACAAAAGTTGAGAAAGCAGCCCGCTCGAATGAGGAGGTCCCACACACATCGGGCCTCTCACTTCATCTAATCTCCGCCCATACCCCGTTGGGGACCGTCAGTCCACCTTAATCGGACGGTGCATATGCCATCTGTATCAATGCCACTAATTTCTAGCAAACGCCGAGAACCGAGAAAGATCTGAAAGGTCTATCGTGCAAACAGCTTTATGCGACTGCCATTTTTTAATCACCAAAACAAGTTCTCTGGGTCCTTTAATAAGTCTATTGTGATTGCTGCGTCGGTGGGCCTTTAGTCGTGTGAATCACATGCCAATATAGTGCTCTCATTTTTCACGGGTACCCCCCATTTGGACAACTGCAAGTTTTGATCGTAGATGCGCACGAACCCCATCAACTTCAAGGGCCCCGAGCCCTGTTCCTTCTTTAGCAGTCTCGTAGGCAAGAGACCATGTCAAAATTTAAATGGGTTTCAGGACACTGACGGCAGATTAGGAGGGGCCCCGACGAAATGAGTAGCCGAAGGCCTCTCGTCCTAAAAAGATTGCGACAAAGTTCGGCCGAAGCCATTGCTCACGAAGCCCTGGACACTAATAATTGGGCCAGGGGCAGTTTGGTTTAACTCTTTGTTCACCGTTTTCCTTCCCCGATTCTTATGTATTTGGGCCCGTTGAACCGCTAGATTTGTGTTAGGGTTCTTTTTTGGGGGGGGGGGGTCGGGGTATAGTTAGATTGGGAGGGGATTTAAAAAATGGGGGAAAAAATAAGAGGGTAGGGTGGATGGGTCAATTGTCCTCGGATTTAACGAAGATGTGTATCTTGAACAGTAAGACCAAAGAGAAAAATAATTTGTGGAATATGAAATTTGGAATGATCATTCAGCGCGTTTGAGAGCGATTTAGAATGGTTATGCTTGTATGGTATGAAAAACTCAGATGGTCACTGCCATACGTAACCACGGTCCATTGGGCCAATGTCACGGAAGGAAGGTGGCAGGGCAAGGCAGGACAGGACAGGACAGGGCAGTGCTGGCTTGCCTCCCTGCCAGAGCCTAACACCGTTTTTCAATTCAATAAGCGCCAAACCTCGTAGATAACGCGGCCTAAGTCCTAGTTTGGCGAACAAGATGAGAGAAACCCAAATATTTCTCTCCGTCCAGATGGAATCTCTGCCAGCTTAACCGGATCTCTCTTGCGTTTAATTGCTTCCAGGCCTCGGGGGACTGTCTTCGAGGGAATTGACCTGTCTCGACGAATCGCGTTCTCTCCCAAACTCTCAAGCCCGCCGCCCCCGCGAAATCCAAATCACACGTCTCTATCTCATCCTCTTCTTGCGGCAGCTTATCTTTCCTGACAGGGGTACGGGTCTGATCCCGTTTTACCGCAGATTAATTAATTAATTAATTGATTGTTTAATTAATTTTCTGGCTATGAAAGTTCTTGATTTTCTTGTACTAGTCTGATCTTTCTTTTTCCTCCTTAAAAATTAATAGCTACAACTGCAAGTCAGAAAGGTGAAATCATGAGTCGTCGTGACCATCGTCGGCGCCAGAAACAGGATCGCGGGGAGAGCCCATACGATGATCCGATGTTGGGCTGCTGTTGCTGCCCTTATTTCCCGACGGCTGCCGTGTTCCGGGGGTTTCGGAGATGTTGGCGCGCTGCTTGTTACCCTCTCTTGCAGTGCTTTGGATTGGACGAGGGTTTACATAGCCATCACCACCACCGGCATTTCTGATGACCCCTCTCTGACTCTCGTCACTTTTTGGGTCAAATATTTGACTCTGCCCACACTTTTTCTTTTTCTTTTTCTCTTTTTTTTTTGCCTTTTCTTCGTATTTTTCTGCTATAATTGACTCCGCCAACTTTGATTGCCAATAGCTTGGAATTCGTATCTCTCTGGAGAGCGTACATTCAGCGTAGCACCGTTCCACATTTGTTTAGCGCGCAGCCTAACACTTTTTGCCAAAAAAAAAAGAAAAAAAGAAAAACATAGAATTCGTACAGTACCTTTCTCTACGAAACTTTGGATTTTTGCAATATTGAATCCTCTTGTCGATTACGTCTAGTCCCAATGAAGGTTTTAACCTCACTGAAGTTGGAACTCGGAAATTTTAATTTAACAACGAATAACTTTTTAATTATTAAACCATAATATCTAGTGTTGTGATGTTGAATCCTAAGACACATACCAACGCCATATTAATTAGACATCTTCTTCGTTCTTTGATATTATTTATGACCCATTTATTTAAGGAAAAAAAAATTGAATTGTTTTAAGAGCTATAACTTATTAAAGCTTTAATTACAGATGGACTGATTAAGAACCACATTAAAAAAATCCAATCTCGGTCAAGAAGCGGATGCAAAATAATTAATGAATTCACGTCATTTTAATCAGAGCAATGACGTTAATTACATGTTAAAAAAAAAAAAAAAGAATTTCAGCGACAGAAAATAGGGGTCCGCATTGTCTATCCGACGACAGCCCATCATCGAGAGGGCACTGTCTGCGGCACGTTTTAATTGCAAGAGACACGTGGATTAAGTGTTGAGGTAACTCCATCACGGGTCCCACTATTGTTAAAATGCAGCCAGAGGCAATAATCAGAATGGGGCGACGGTGATAACACGTGCACTTCTCAGGGTCAGAGCGCGCGAATCGTTTTTTTTTTTTTTTTTTTATAATAATTAAAGAAATATAATATATTTTGTTGTAAATTTAATATTATATTTTAATTATTAAAAAATAATTATTATTATGTCCCTTCCAGCCAATCCTTTTCCGTTTGGAACAGGGGGCTCTGGTAATTATTTAATGGAGAGGGAACAATTTTAGTGATAAACGCAGCCAGAGCAATTCAGTAAATAATAATGTAATTTAATTTGATAAAAAATTAATTAAAATTTTTTTAAAAATAAAATGGCATATGAATAATTAAATAAATTACTCACTCTTCTTGCTCATATTTTAGGTGCAAAATTCTATCAAAAGCCAAAATTTGGGTGTAGAATCGCTCTAAGATCAAAATTCAAAACCCATTTTCCCTTCTTTGTAATTTTTTTTTTTATTTTTATGGTTTGCCTTACCGATATTCCAATCTGGGGGTTTCTAAATAATCCATCGACGTCGCTGCCTCAAAATGACGATCCCGAAAATAACTTGAATTAATGGAATTTGTCGTTTTCTGTTGCTTTTCTTAACAGCTAAGGTACAAGTCGTCGTTCGTCTCTACAGATTTCTAAATACAGAGTCTACTATGCTGAGTTGGTTCTTGCCTCTATCTCTCTCCTCTTCGATATTGGATTGAAACAGAGAGAGAGGAGGAGAGAGAATTAATTTGGTAACTGTAGAAAAAAGATGAGAGAAAAGGTGGCAATTTTGGTGGGTGTATGGCTTTTGCTATGTGGGTCTTGCTCGGGTAGGTTCGTAGTCGAGAAGAACAGCTTGAAAGTTACTTTGCCGGATACATTGAAAGGAGTTTATGAATGTGCGATCGGCAATTTTGGGGTTCCTCAGTACGGAGGGACTCTGGCTGGCACTGTTGTTTATCCTAAAGCCAATCAGAAGGCATGCACCAGCTTCGAAGAGTCCGATGTCTCCTTCAAGTCTGAAGCCGGCCGTCTGCCCACTTTTTTCCTTGTCGATCGAGGAGGTTGTCTTCTTTAATTTCCACTCTGTCGCCGTTTTTCTTACTTCAATTTTGTGTTTTTTCTTCCTTTTTCTCTTTCCCGTTTTTTACGTTTATTTGTGCTGGTAAATTAGTTTTTCGAATTATAAATTTTATCTTGCGGTCTTTATTTGAACTTGGCAACGTTTGCGTAATTGGTAGTTGTTATTCTATATATGGGATGTTATGATTTGGTAAAAATTTTAGGGAATTTTGGTTAAATTTTCAACTTGTGGGTATTGAGTTATATATTGTTCTCCTTTGATTAGGAGACTCTAAAAAGCAAGTTTTAATTGGCAGGAGTCCATTTGCTGATAAAGTTGTGCATTTATCCTGATACACTGATTGCGTGAGGGCATTCTTATTGGTGTTCTTGTTGCCCCATGATTCAGCCGGACCTTTTAATCACGAGATTTCTGTCCTTGCAGGCTGTTACTTCACCTTGAAGGCGTGGAATGCACAGAAGCTTGGAGCTTCAGCTATTCTTGTTGCAGATGACAGGACTGAGCGATTGATCACCATGGACACACCTGAAGAGGGGAATGTAGATGCTGATTATTTACAGAACATCACCATCCCCTCTGCCCTTATTAGCAAATCTTTGGGCAATGATATTAAGAAAGCTTTATCTGCTGGGGAGATGATCAAGTTGAATCTTGATTGGACAGAGGTTCTTCCACATCCTGATGAGAGGGTTGAGTATGAGTTCTGGACAAATAGCAACGATGAGTGTGGGCCAAAATGTAAGACCCAGATTGATTTTGTCAAGAACTTCAAAGGTGCAGCTCAAATACTTGAGCGGAAGGGCTATACTCAGTTCACACCACATTATTTAACATGGTATTGCCCAGAGGCCCTCATTCATAGTAAACAGTGCAAATCTCAGTGCATCAACCATGGGAGGTACTGCGCTCCTGATCCTGAGCAGGATTTTAGCAAAGGTTATGATGGAAAAGATGTTGTGGTTCAAAATCTACGCCAAATTTGCTTCTTTAAAGTGGCAAATGAAAGTGGGAAGCCATGGCTTTGGTGGGACTATGTCACTGACTTTGCAATCCGTTGCCCGATGAAAGACAAGAAATACACAAAAGAATGTGCAGATCAAGTTATTCAATCTCTTGGTAGGTTTTTATTTTCTCTATTATTGTGGATGCTTATTTTACCTGTTTTAATTTATCTATGCTATTTCTAATTATGTGCCATGAATTCTACCTGCTCATCCTTCACATTGGCTGAGAAAGTTTTATGCTGGTCTTTTTTTTTTTTCTTTTTTTGGGTTCTTCAGTGCCAGGATTTGATCCTTGGTTGCTGGAACTAATAGTATAGCTACTTCACCACCAGACCACATGGCTGGTGACTGGTGACTCATGCTGATTGCCTGATCTTTTTTGGATTCATTCTTTTAATTTCTGTAAATGGACCGTGTGCTCCATCAAGGAGAAGGGGACTATTAATTTATTTATTTCCTGCCGTATGGAATTAACTTGATTTACGTAGGAAGTAAATAAAAGCATGCTTCTAACAAATTTTCTGCACATTTTACTTTAGGGTTTGATCTCAAGAAAATAGATGAATGCATGGGAGACCCCGAGGCAGATACAGAAAATGCAGTTCTTAAAGCTGAACAGGAGGAACAGGTTGGGTTCTTAGAATTAGTAATTGTTTCAATGGCTAATATTTCCCTTCTTTAGAAAGATATATTCATTTGGAATGCTGTTGATTTTTGTATTTGCAATTCTGAATTTAGATTGGAAAAGATTCTCGAGGAGATGTGACCATACTGCCAACTCTTGTTGTGAATAATAGACAGTATAGAGGTTTGAAATGGACATATCTGCAACACTGGTTAGCTACCATAATGCATGAATAGGAATTTCTGACATTGGTTTTCACTGTTTATAGGAAAGCTGGACAAAGTGGCAGTTCTCAAGGCTGTCTGTTCTGGCTTCCAAGAGACAACAGAGCCAGCCATATGTCTGACTGAAGGTTATCATCCTTCTGACTTCAATATTTACAATTTCATTCAAAGTCTTTCCTTCTGTCTTCATGACTTTTGGCCTTTGCCATTGTGTTTTCCTATCCTGGTCTGTCACTGCACTTCCTCAGATACTGCTTGTATTACTTGCCCACATAGGGAAAATAAAATGCTGTGACTTCATCTTAAAGACCGATGCTGCAATTCCCTTTTCCACCGCCAGTGGGTTATTCAGTTTGTAACCCTTGAAAGATAACTAGTATGCACACATTATAAAGCTGATTTGCTGAGTAGAGACTTGCAAGATGGCATTCATTGTTGCTTCTTGAACTGCAGAGATAGAAACTAATGAGTGTTTGGAAAATAATGGTGGATGCTGGCAGGACAAGGGTGCTAACCTTACTGCTTGCAAGGTATATAAATTTATCTCAACCATTGCCAGTCACCACGTTCCTGTGAAATTCATTAATTCTAAGTTCCATACTCTTTCTGGACCTGTATATTTTGTAGGATACTTTCCGTGGTAGAGTATGTGAATGTCCTGTGGTACAAGGTGTGCAATTTACTGGGGATGGATATACTCATTGTGAAGGTAATGCTTTCATTGCTTTTGAAGCTTGATAATATGCTAATCATATCACAATTTCACAAATGCTTTAAGGGAGATCATCATCAAGTAATTATGGATATGCTCATTTTGATGTATTAAGCTAATGTCTTTGACATGAATAATTTCATTGAGGGATATGCATCCTTGTTTTCTATTAATATATACCTAAAGCATAGGGATTGCTGTCATAAGGTCCTAAAAGTGTTAAGTCTGTCCACCTCGAAAATCGTGCCATTTCTCTTGTGATGTGAGTCCACAACCTACGATACCATATTCCACATGATGGAGACTCTTAGTTGAAACATTCTCAACTAATTCCTCTGCTTTCCGCATGAGTTATGGCATGAGAGAGAGAGAGAGAGAGAGAGAGAGAGGGAGAGTGTATGTGTGTGCAATAAAGTTGGTGTTGCAGTGGAGTCTGAATAGAACTCGATAAAGTTTTTCAAACAGAAAAAAAAAAAAAAAAAAATCAAACTGCTTGGTGAGCTATAAGTGATATTGCCAGTATTATATGCCAAAATCACCGTTCCAACCTTTTGCAATCATGTGTGGTTATTCTCCATAAGCACTAATGTTTCTGCTTGTTTGGTTAACAGCCTTGGGTTCTTTACGATGTGAAATTAACAATGGTGGATGTTGGAAGAAAACCCAAGATGGTAGAACCTACTCTGCTTGTAGTGTAAGCATTCACTTCAACCTTACTGGAGTTCTTCATATGTTTCTATGCCTACTTATTTCAGATAGACGATAATTAATATTCTACTGGGAATTTCAGGAGGATCATTTACAAGGTTGTAAGTGTCCTTCAGGATTCAGGGGTGATGGTGTCAACACCTGCGAGGGTACCATCTCCTATCCTTCATTATTCCATTTTGATGTCATAACTAACATACTGTTTGGAGTCTGGAATCTATGAATCACTCGAAAAGACTTTTGGATTTTCTCTATGCTGTTTTGAGTAAACACTCTGTTGCCTTTTCATTAAGTTCATCTTAACGTTAAAAATTGCATGTGTTCTTTTAGTGTTCAACAATACAAGAAGCTCCATTCTAGGGAATGAAAAGAATCTTTTTGCTGGTAGCTGAACATGCCAGCCAATATCCTAGATGTGGAATATTTGCTTGTGGCTACAGGCTAATTCTCTGCCCATGTTCTTTATACTCCTGGCTATGTTCTAGATGTGGATGAGTGCAAAGAGAAGGTGGTGTGCAATTGCCCAGAATGCAAATGCGAGAATACCTGGGGCAGTTATGAGTGTATCTGTGGTGGTGGCTTATTGTACATGCGAGAACTTGACACGTGCATAAGTGAGTATCTGTGGAGTGCTTTTGTTTCCGTTGTTCAAGAAATCAATGCCTCTGTTAGCCAAATATATAGCCACCTGGAGCTCGTAAGACAAAATTTGCTCTAATTTGCTCTATTATGCTGTGTAAAGATTGTCATCCTTATAAGACTTGTTTCTGGTTTCTTATTTAGATTTCATTCTTCTGTTTGTCTTTCTGCACCGTGGATGATGCGTACATAGATCCTGTTCTCTTTATACTACTGGCTTATTGAAATCTTCTTTGCTACATAATTTGTTACATATCAGCATTTGTTTCATGTATTGCGGTTTTCCTGGTTGCCATTGCTGAAGCTTTATTTGGCATGGTTCAGGTAAAGAGTCTAGCACAGAACTTAGCTGGAGCTTTGTCTGGGTTATAATTCTTGGCATAGCTGCTGCTGGAGTTACTGGATATGCAATTTACAAGTACAGAATCCGGGTACGTGCTGTGCTCTAGGACTTCTTCTTGTTCCTTTTCAGTTGGGCTTGAATGAGGAAAAAAATTTGAATCTGCATGTGGAAAAAAGTTTGTCGTGGCTACTCTAGGTGGTTGATGAGTGATAGTAGTGTGCTGAGTAGGAACTATCTTAAACTGTTGTGCAGAGATACATGGATTCAGAGATACGAGCTATCATGGCACAGTACATGCCATTGGATGGTCAAGATGAGATCCCTGTTCACCGTGCTCCCCGCGGAGATATCTAAAGTTGCGGCCATGTCCTGAAAGAAGAGTACAGGGATCATATTTCCAAATTCTAGTTTTCTCGCTTCTGACATATAATTTGCTTGGCGATGGGCGGCAATGTATCTCATTACATCGACAATCAGTAATTGAATGAGGGCCTGAATTAGCTCGCAGTGGCATAACGTTCATAAAGAAAGGCCATCTCTTGGCTGCATAAATTTCTGTTGCACTTATTAATAATGGAACACAAAAACTGGATAACCTAGAAATTATCAAAAGGGTGACAATATGCATTCTCACTTTTCAAAAAGCGACAGAATACAACTTCAGAAGCAAAGCATCCAACCATTCGGGAGTAAAGCAATCTCCTCTAAAATATTCATCCTGCAATCCCATAGTTCCTGTAGCGTAGTATAACTTCTGTTTCTAGCACATAGGACTGGCCACATTAGTGAAAACTTAACACGATAAGTGAAAATAAATTAATTTTCTGCTCCATGTTCTGCGTCAGGCCCTTTGATCAGTTTCCCCCACGATGCTGTCCGATACAAGTAGAAAGCAACCATAAAACCGCTGTAAAGCGAAGCAAGTTGTCAGAAAAATCGAGCAAGCACACTCTAAAATGCAATGCCATTTCAACCCAAGCTAGCATACTTGAGGCCACTGTATGGTGTTCCAGTGGGTTTCTAGTGCTTATGAACATGG
>JAFFZT010000193.1:0-28308 GCA_019804595.1 Bruguiera parviflora | reverse complement strand
TGATAAGAAAACCGCAAAAGCAGCAACACCGGTAAAAGTTATTAAAAAAAATTTTTTTTGAAACCTCCTAAAGCATTTAACGGCAGGAACCTACACAGAAACTCAAAAGAGAATCGATACCAAACCGCACAGGATCATAAAACTTCGCCTAGATTTAAACCCAAAAGGACAAGACACGAAACAGAGATCTCGATCCAGTTCTTCACGGTAAAAGACAGCAACAGAACAACAACACATACGCGATTTAGTCGTACAATCGATGTTCCTTTTTCTTTCGGCAAAATTAATAAAACAAGCAACTTCAATGTTTACGAATCGGAATCAGAAAAACAAAAGAACCCAAAAAATATAAAAAGAAGCAAGCGAACCAAGAAGAAGAATAATAAAGAGAGAAAGAAGGGAAGAGGAAGATGAGAGTACCTTGATGAATGCCAGTTGAACGGTAGAGAAGCAACGGGGCGGAGCTTATGAGGAGCGTTTCGTCTTTAGGGTACCTCAAAGCGCACCGAAGAGGTCGCGTCGCCACGTTTTTATATTATACTGAAGAGCTACACTTCTCGTTCTCTCCACGCTGCCTTGATTCTCCTTCCGACGCCTTACGCGTGTCCTTTTTGATGGCTGTGATTGGGGCACGCCGACTAGCTGCGAATCCTTGGACGAATTTAATTGCCGTCGCCATTCGAGAATATGCCTCGCGAAAGTGCCACTTTTACTTGATACGCGGCAGCCAGGGTCCAACCACGTGTCCGCATTGATGTCATTTTACGTAATTGCCCATCAAAGAAATTTGAGCCGAAGGATTTTGATTTACTCTTTATCGATTAAGATTAAATACAAACAAACAAACAAAATATATAATATAAAAATTAATTATATTTATTTAAATTTAATACTTTTGATTTTTGATTCTTTTTTTTTCCCGGCCTTGAGAAACCAAGCGAATCTTTGTATTTCTTCTATCAGGTGATGGCTTCCGACAACTTCCACTTTATTTGGGCTATGCAATGCTACCCATCTAAGCAAAACAACTTTTGTTTTTATTTTCAAAGAAAAGCAATGCCGAACAGAGAGAGGACTGTTAGGGATATTATAGTTAAGCGTTTAAATTTTTGTTTTAGAGATTTTAAATGAGAATGGATAGAATTATATTTTCGTGGTTTTATAGACCTTATAATGAATAAAAAAAATAATTAAAAAAACTTTGATTCCATGCACCAAAAATGTCTACTAAAATAAATACAATTAAGTTTTTTTATACTTTTAGTACAACTGATTAAAATTTCATTGTTGAAATCTCATAATTATGTATGTTTTATTTTTGTGGCTTTTTGGCTTTTCTAATAACAAATACATATATATATATATATATAATTAATAGCATAATGTAGAGCCCGCCAACTTTTATTTTTTTTTTAAACTTTTTTTTATTATTTTTATAAAAAAAAAAAATATATATATATATATATATATTATGTCTATGATTTTTATGCGGGCTAAAAGTTTTCAAAGATAAAATTGAACAAACTAAATGATAACAGCACATTACTAAGAGCCGTTAGCGGATGTCCATATTTGAATTTAAACCTGAGTCTGTTCGCTCTCATTTCCAATGCAACACCATCCTTTCTTCTGATCGGTTGTCCCCCACATCATTCCATTCTCAATTACCAGAAAGCTTCAAGGATGATAAGGGTGGTCCAATAACAAGACCAGATGCTCCGGGCGGGTGGGGAGCCACTCTCACTGAAGAACTTGCCGGCCAATCCACTCGCGGAGAATTAAGTTTCAAGAACGAAGACAGAGCAAGAGTAGCTAGAGACCTCGGTGGTTGGAGAATCATCTGGTCTAATGCAACTCCATAAAATCTGCCTTACGTTTTTCTGGTCCGTAAGGGAAACTTGTTGGCAATCGTAGGTGACATAAAGTGTTATTTTATGAAAATGTAGCGAAAACGCGACTCCATCCAGAAAATGCAAAAACAATAATGTGCTCTGACTTTCTCTTTTGATGAAAATAGAGGGGTCAGTGAACTTAAATACATTCCCGTGTCTGACATTCTTTTAATTGCAACTGTGGCCTCAAACACGTACACAATGCCACCACGCCATAAGCCTTATGTGCCTAAGATCCACACTGAGAAATTCAGCTTAAATTGCATAAGCCAACACGAGGAGCATTAGATAATAAAGTGAAAAAGAAAGCAAATAAAATCAAAACTAAACTACCATAACATGCCTGAGACAATGAGAGCGTTCCTTGCTAGGAACTAGGACTAAATCCTACATCAGGGTACAAAACCAGAGGATGTATCACTACAGCAAGTGGATATGAACGAGTGATTCTACTTCAAAAAAATTAACTCGCAGCCTCAAATTCTGATTTCGAAGCAACCAAGGCGAGGCTTTGCAATAACTAGCTGCATGTCTCGTCCACATATTCAGTCTGAAATTTAGATCACACTAGCAGAATTTCCAATGGTGATTGCAGTTTACACAAGTTACGTAGGTTGTCATAGGTTCATCTGCACTCCTGGTTTGCATCTGATAATAGGTGCACTTGCGCTGACCACAACGGCCACACTTAAACTGATCAGTTGTGGCTTTTGCTGGACCACCGCGCTGACAATCAAACAGCGCTTTCTCTTTAATTTGGTTATTCTCACGTTGCCTTTGTTCACTTGCCATTTCTTCAGGAGACATAGTGATCAGCCGTTCTGGCTTAACGTGTCCGAGAAGAACTTTTCTCCTCAAATCTGGGTTATTTGGGTCCTTAATATTGAACATTATGGATCTGTACCTGAATTTTTGTGCCCCATTGGAACGGCCCATCTTTTCAAACATTGCAGATTCCACAGAGACAGCAACCCGAATTGGATCACACGAATTTACTTCATCCCTAATGTCCTCATCAGCTTCACCAGTAACTTTTGAGAAGGCCTCTGCAAGGATTTCACGAACTTTGTCACGCAAAGCATCATTGCATTTAATTAGTGCTGTCAGCCGCGGAGGAGCAATTGATGCTTTTCCTTCGTTCCTAGCACCAGAAGATTTTACGTCCTCCTCGGATATCTTTTCACTCCTGACAGTCTCCACTGAATCTACCTTCTGAGGTTTAACAGTCTCCATACTTGAAAGCTTATCAGCCTTTTCCGAACTAGCCTTTTGAACCTTCACTACCTTTCCAGCCTCTGAGTTTGCAACCTCAACCTTTGCAGAGCTTTTATTATCGATGCTACCATTTTTCTTTCTATTGGTCTCATTGATAACTATTTTTTTCCACAATTCAAGTAATGTAGAGGCCAAGGTTTGGATTTTCTCCCTTGGGTGCTTTGTGAGGGGTCAAAGCCGTTTCCCAACCTGAAATGGTATAGAGGGATGACTTCAGAGGAGTTATCAATATGAACATGTGAGTCAATTCTAAGGTTAAAAATTAGACAAAAGAGAAAAAGCTAAGGCACATTTTTTTGAATAAGCAAAGAAAGAAAAGGCAATTATTGTTGCAAGAACACATAAAGCAAAATCAAGTCAAGAATATAACAAAATCAGAATTTGTCAAGGTAAGTGCAAATGCACAAGTATCTCAATGTGTTTCAGGCACTAGTCATATCCAAGACTCATTGCAATTGTCTGACAAAGTGCATCTGTTTATTGGAACATCCACTTCCATTTGATAAAAAAAAATTCTTTGTCAAGGTGAATTCAATTGAACACATTTAATGAGTAGGAAGGTTGATGTTTGGGCACAATCAAATATGCATAAGATGCATTTGGAATAGATGTGAAAGAAAAAAAGATAAAAGAAAGAAAGAATGAAAACTTTTCCCTTGAATGAACTACATAACAAGTGGCATCAATCCTCATATGCAATAAGAAGAATAATTATGGATGAAGAATTGTAAGGGAAAAATATCTGTAAATGTATCATGTAAGTTAAATTTGCACTTGGCTAACTGAAAATTCTGACAACTCCAAAGACACCTGCATAGCACGCGTGTGAAGCAAGGAATGTATGATATATTCCCACAACAGATGTATACAACTGGCATTACGGCAGATATAAAAAAATGTTGTGTGAAGGCAGATCAAACTGCCAGCTAGTGGGTTTGATTCCAGTTATGCAAACAGAAAAGGAGAAAAGAGGATTCTTTGCCCAAGCTACAAGATTCAAGTTTCAGATATACCGTATAGACAAAACAAAACACGAAATCCATGGTAAATTACTAAGTAAATTATTTACGAGCAAATGAACTCCAAGATAAACTCTACAATCATTCAAATTCATCTCTCTTACAATAGAAAAATCTGTAATTGCGTCCAAACTAACAATAATTGGAACGAAAAGAGCAAAAATTCAATATTGCCTTCTTCTTCTTCTTCTTCTTTTAAAAAAGTCGCATTTGAAGGCATAAACACAAGAAAGAATTCATTACCTGAGTAGAGACCAAAATATCATAAGTAATTGGAAAATTTCTGAGTTGCTTCAACGCATCAGCAGACCGGACGACCTCCGGCCCATCCGACGAGGCACCGTCGCTGGCGGCAGCATCAGCGGCCTTCTTCGCGGCCTCGAACAGCTCCACCAGCTCTCTCTCCATATCTATTCACAAATCGTTAAATCTGCATCCACAAAAGACCCTGAAAAGAACCGGAAAAAAAAAAAAAAAGCAAAGAAAATAAAACTTTTGTCAAAAGCCACACACCTACAAAAAGGAAAAATGCAAAACTTGAACGGTAGGTGAGCGAAAGATCAATAGAAAAATCAAAAAGCAAAAATAAAACTAAGCATAGAAATAAAAAAAACTGATGAAAAAAACGGAGATCTGCTGATGGATTTGAGGGTACCACAAGGGATGTGGCCTGGGATCCCGATGTTCAGACCAGCCAAGAGCGAGCACAGAGACCAAACCCCCGCTTCTTCCCTGTCTGTGCGTCTTTAGGGTTTGGGGGTTTGGATGCTTAGCTTGGCTTTTCTTTTTTCCTTTTTTTTTTTTTTCCTTCTTTTCTTTGTTTCTTTTCTTTTCTTTTCTTTTCTTTTTTTTTTCGAATGAAAAAACTGTAATAATATCGATAATTTTATCGGATAATATTGCATCTATCAAAAAAAGTAAACTATATCAACGCATCTAATGATGCTTAGTTCAACTCGGACTCGTGGCTTGACAAGAAACAACCTCGGTTACTTAATGAGAGGATCGGAGGTCGGTAGGGATCAATGGTCAATGTAGCTGGATCGTTCGCAATGGACGGTTCTGATGTTGCAGAGGCAGTCGTCGGATGTAAATTTCTCTCATGGTTTGGGTTTTGGAGTCTTGTGTTAGAGATCTGGTGTCTATTCTTTTTGGGCCTCGTGTGCTACTCGTTGTTTGTCATCGATATTAATCAAGAGCCCGAGAACCTCACCGAGATATTAAACAAACTATTGTTTAACCTAAAACAAAGTGTGTGTGTGTGTGTGTGTGCGTGTGCGTGTGTGTGTGTGTGTGTCTAAGATAAAGCAGAAAAAGAAGTGAGTTGAGATCAATTCCAGGCTGACAAGATTTATTGTCCAAGAGCATTCGCATAAAATAGCCAGGAATTGATATTTACATGCATATTTTAATTTATATACACAAAATTGTTATTTTAACAACTAAAGTGACATTTTTTTTTGAGTGAGACGTTAATTTAAATTAATGTAATTCGTGTAGCACTAACAATAAATACTAAAACAATCATAATTATCCTGATTTGATATTATGAATAAGTTGCACGAATAGTTTTTTGATAAATGTAAAAAATATCTGATCTGATAAAATAAAACTAGACCAAGAAGAATAATAATGCTCTAAATAATAATAGGTATTCGTTAAATTTTTTTTTTTTTTTTTTGGCAATGAGACATGAGTCCGCGTTTTCACTTAAACTAGGGAAATACCATCCAAAGTAAACTTCAAAAAAAAAAAAAGAAAAAAAGAAAAAAAAGGGAAAAATTGTCCAAAATCATAGGGGGGGGGATTGGTTCAAAAAAGGAAATATTATCAGTCCCTCCGTGTCTAGTGCCATTTAATTGAATACTATTCCGCCGACGCGTTACGCTCAATTTCCTATCCTAATTTTGCTACAATCTTTTTTTTTTATTTTTTATAATCGATCCAATTGGCGAGCGAGCACGAAACTTGAAAATGCCGGGCCTCGTCAGCAAGATCGTTCCTGCCACGTGACACCCTTCGAAACCACAAAAACAAAAAAAGAAACTTTTTTTTATAAATAAAAAAATAAAAATAAAAATAAAAACGAGGAACGACGATGCAAAGAATAAAGGTGGCAGAGAGCCGAGCTGATCGGTAACCACGTAAACAATATTCTGTTGAAATTTTAAATACGAAAATGCATGTATATTAAAAAAATAAAAAAAATCATAAAAAATTTTCAAATTAAAATAAATTTAATATTCAATTAAATTCAGCCCGATTTTATGTTCTTGGGTTTGTCAACACGTCCCCAACAACCCAAAAAAAAAAACCAAAAAAAAAAAAAAACAATAGGCGGATTAAAAAGCAAGATAGAAATTAAGACAGAGCCCAAGAATTGTGGTGTGCCACTCGCGGATCCGTGTCTTGCCTCCGATTTTCTCGCCCTCCAACCCGTTATCCAGAATTTTACTCCATCCACTCTTTTTTAAAAATAAAAATAAAAAATAAAATCCTTATTGTTCTTGTTAATTAATTAATTGATTAATAATTATTTAGGTCCAAACCGGACGATTTTGTTTATTTATTTATTTATTATTATTTTATTTTTTAATTTTTGGATGAAAAAGAGGAGAGTGAGGTGATAGGTCTGATCCGATCTGACTCTGCCAGGGCAGGCCCCAGAAAAGTGAAAAATTAAAAAAGGGAACTGTTTCAGTCTGCCATTTCTCCATGATTTCGTTTTCAGTGTAAATTGATTTTTTTGTTTTTTTTACGTGCAATCACATACACACGCATCTCAGCTAACGTTTCCCGTGTCCCGAGACGATAAACCTCCGGTGCGTTCTGTTCCTTCATTTAGTATCCATCTCTTTCTCCCCACAACAACCCGCTCTTCAATTCTCTGTTTTTTTTTTTTTTTTCGCGTCAATGGGCAGGAGGATTAGGATGAATAATCACATTTTCTCGATAATTGGTCAATTGAAATTTTGGGCTAGGGTTATTGAATATATTTGATCATAAAATAATTTGGCTGCAATTATTATTATTATTATTATTTGGTCTTATGTGATTTTTAGTTTTGGCATGTAATGCCAATGAGGAGATCGGTGAAGATTTCGAATCAACTGGATCGGTCGGAGATTTGTCAAGATCTAATTGAATTGCAGTTTGGGTGCTTTTTTGGATTTTTATTACTGTTTCTGAATTTCTCGCTTTCCTGTGAGTGTCTGTAGTTGAAGACCTGTTTTCCGTCCATATCTGCGTGCAAACTGAACCGCACGTAAAGAGATTTCAATTTTGTGTGGCCTGGAAGGCCTCTTGGAGCACCAGTGGTCAGAAAAATTGGTCTATTTCAGTCCTGCATTTCAATTTTCCGGTAAGAAATCCTCTGGCCCTCCAAAAACTCAAAACATGAAAGGAAAGGGAAAGTGAAAATGACCCACCACTTTTTTCTTCTTCTTTTTTTTTTTTTTTTGACATTTTTGATTTGCTTACATTGGCAAAGGAGAATTGAATAATGGGTTTACCTCTAGCTTTTTGGTTTCTCCATTGCTTACAAATGAAGCTTGGATTTATTTTGTTCTCCAGGATGAAGGAATTGATTGGTGGAAGTAGCAGAAATGTTTTAGTTAATTCTCCAATGTGACCATTGGAGGGCTATTTATGACTTCTGGCCAGCCGTTGCTGTCCTCATCAGATCCTTCTGCGTCACCTCCCCCTCGTCACTCTCGCAGATTTGGTTCCTTGACCTGTCTTTGCCTCAACGACTCATTCGATTCTTCCATTTTCAGTGACACTCAAAGTAAACCATTCGTCTTAGATTATTTGGAGAAGAGTGACGGCGCTCTCTCTGTTGAATTCTCTCGGAGAAAGTTCTAGTTCTGCTGCCGCATAACAGCAACAAGAAGGATATTCCATCTGTTGACTCTTACTTCTTTGAGCAGGTTTCATTGGAATGCCCCACAAAGGAGAGTACACGCCCAATATCGTGGGGTGCAATGGAACTGCCGCATAACAGCAATAACATCACTTCCACCTCCTTTGAAATTTCTGGAGATCCATCTTCACTTCATCCTAAGTTGGGCTCTAGGGCTGCACATTCTGTTCGTGATAAGTTAAGCAAGTCTCAGAGGAGGAGCCGCCACAAAAGTGTACATTTTGGGGACACTGAATTGCGGGAAGAGGATGCCAGGTTCATCTATATAAATGATCCAAGGAGAACCAATGACAAGTACGAGTTCACGGGGAATGAGATCCAAACCAGCAAGTATACCTTGATTACTTTCTTGCCCAAGAATCTCTTCATTCAGTTCCATCGTGTTGCTTACTTGTATTTCTTGGCTATTGCTGCACTCAATCAGCTTCCTCCTCTTGCGGTGTTTGGTAGAACCGTATCTCTTTTTCCTCTCCTGTTTGTGCTCTGTGTCACAGCCATCAAAGATGGCTATGAAGATTGGCGAAGGCACAGATCTGATCGCAACGAGAACAATAGAGAGGCTCTGGTTCTGCAAGCAGGCGAATTCCAATTCAAAAAATGGAAAAATATACAAGCTGGTGAAGTAGTGAAGATTCATGCTGACGAGACGATTCCCTGTGACATGGTCTTATTAGGGACTAGTGATCCTAGTGGGGTTGCTTACATTCAAACAATGAATTTGGATGGTGAGTCTAACTTGAAGACAAGGTATGCTAGACAAGAAACATCTTTAGCAGTGTCTGAAAGTTGCACAATATCAGGGCTTATCGGATGTGAACAACCTAATAGGAATATCTACGAGTTCACAGCCAACATAGAGTTCAATGGATATCGGTCTCCCCTCAGCCAATCAAATATTGTTTTGCGTGGATGTCAGCTGAAGAACACAGATTGGATAATTGGCGTTGTGGTGTATGCTGGACAAGAAACAAAAGCAATGCTGAATAGTGCAGCATCACCATCCAAGAGAAGTAGACTAGAAAGTTACATGAACCGAGAGACGCTATGGTTATCTATATTTCTTTTCATCATGTGTCTGGTTGTGGCACTTGGGATGGGCCTATGGTTAGTCCACTATAAGAATCAACTTGATACCTTACCTTATTATAGAAAGAGATACTTAAATGATGGAAAGGATAATGGGAAAAGATACAAGTATTATGGGATTCCCATGGAGATTTTTTTCTCCTTTTTAAGTTCTATTATTGTCTTCCAGATTATGATCCCAATATCGCTTTTTATTACAATGGAACTGGTACGGCTGGGTCAGTCTTACTTCATGATTGGAGACAGGAATATGTTCGACAGTAGTTCTGGCTCCAGGTTTCAATGCAGATCTCTGAACATAAATGAGGACTTGGGCCAGATACGCTATGTTTTCTCTGATAAAACAGGGACACTGACGGAGAATAAAATGGAATTCCGGAGAGCAAGTGTATATGGCAAGAACTATGGACAATCCTTGCTTAAAGCTGATCAATTGCAGGAAGGGAATGTTTCAGGTACTAAACAAATAGTTTACCTCTTATCCTTCCATTACCATCTTCACTTGATGGTCAGAATTGTTCCCGTAATGTGTATTTTGTACTGTTCCATTTATGTTGTGCTCTAGCCTGTTTGGACTAACTGTTCATTGAGTTGAAACTCTCAAGTCTTGTCTACTTGATATTTTATTTTGTGGCAAGTGTGCAATGAGTTTGCCAGATTAGGTTGTTTTCAAGTGCTGTGCCTTTTCTTCTTTGTCATTGGCTGTCAACAATTATTCAATGGGTTGTTCTTCAGTCTTTGTAACTTTTATTCTCTTAGTGTACAATGTCCATTCCATGACATAACAAACAACGAATCTTTTGCTTTGCTTTATCAAGTGAGCCTACTGCTACAGTGGATATATGTGATGTTGGATATCCATTATGTCTTGTATATGCACTTGAATCTTTTCCATGAATTGCAACATAGGAACCAAGCAAATCTGCGTTTGTACATTTGTTGTCAATAATAGAGGCTACTGCCATTGTCTATGTTGGTGATTTTTGTCGCCAATATTTGAAGTGAATGCTGCCTTTTTTTTTCGGATTTTCTTCATTAGTGTTTGTGCTATTACCCCATCCAATTCGGTGCTTTTTATACTGGCATTTTATCTTATTTATTGATGAGGATTTTGTTTTCTTTAATTTCTGTGAATTATATGATTGCTGGAGTGCATTGTAACGCATTTTGTGCTTTCATTACATTTTTCATTTTACTTGATGATGTGCAGCAGGAACTGCACTTAGGGCATGGAAACTTAATTCTACAATTGCTGTTGATTCTGAACTTATGCAATTGTTGCACAAAGACTTAGTTGGAGAACAGAGGGTTGCTGCTCATGAGTTTTTCCTAGCACTGGCTGCATGTCATACGGTGATTCCTATTCGTTCTCACGGTAGTTATAGTTCCACAGAGAGTCAATCTCATGAGGATGTAGAAACCATTGATTATCAGGGTGAATCTCCTGATGAGCAAGCATTGGTTGCCGCAGCTGCTGCATATGGTTATACTCTCTTTGAGCGAACATCTGGGCACATAGTAATTGATATTGATGGCAAGAAATTAAGGTAGAAATCTCCTCATCTCTTCAACAATTGTTGATGATAATTTTGATTAGTTTTGAAAGCAAATTAAATGGTGTCTACCGGGTGCAATTTAGGTTTGATGTATTGGGCATGCACGAATTTGATAGTGTGCGGAAAAGAATGTCTGTTGTGGTCAGATTTCCTAATAATACCATAAAGGTGCTGGTGAAAGGTGCTGATACTTCCGTGTTAAGCATTTTAGCTGAGGATGATAGCAGGCACCATATAAGGCATGCAACTCAGAGCCATTTGACTGAATATTCATTGCAAGGTTTACGTACACTTGTGGTTGCTGCAAGAGATCTTACAGAGGAAGAACTTGAGCTGTGGCAATGCAGATTTGACGATGCAAGTACTTCTTTGTCTGACAGGGCCACAAAATTGCGTCAAACAGCAGCTCTTATTGAATGTGACTTGAAACTACTTGGAGCAACTGGAATTGAAGACAAGCTACAAGAAGGCGTACCAGAAGCCATCAAGTCCCTCCGGCAGGCAGGGATCAAGGTCTGGGTTCTAACTGGAGATAAACAGGAAACAGCAATCTCAATTGGCCTCTCTTGCAAACTCCTGACACCAGATATGGAGCAAATTATTGTAAATGGCACTTCAGAGAATGAATGCCGAAAATTGTTGGCTGATGCTAAGGCCAGATATGGAGTGAAGTCATTTGACAAAAGCAACAATAATTTCAGAAGCAATAAGGGTACTGAGATTGATCACTTTGAGATGTCTGAGGGGAAGAAAGATGCAATATTGAAAGTGCCACTTGCACTTATAATTGATGGGAATAGTTTGGTGTACATTTTGGAGAAAGAACTGGAGTCAGAGGTGCAAACCTTTTTGCTGCAACTACCTTATGTGCAATATGTGTATTGCATTTGGCTTTGCAATTTTATGTTAGCCTGATACACTTAGGAGATTTATTTGAAAGGTTCTTTAAATGCATGCATAATCTTATTGGATTGAATTATGTGTATACAGTTTGTGAAAATGCTTCATCATTCTTTGAAAGACACTCAGTAATTGTTTGATCTCTCTGCAGCTTTTTGACCTGGCAACTTCCTGTAGGGTTGTGCTGTGCTGTCGTGTTGCACCATTGCAGAAGGCAGGGATTGTTGATCTAATTAAGAGCCGCACTGATGATATGACATTAGCTATAGGAGATGGTTAGTTGTCATCCTCTCTCTCTCTTTGCAGGGGCACTTGATCTGCTTACATTCTACCGTCTCAGTCTCTGCAATTGCTGGTATTTGTTATTAACCACTGACATTTGGGTAGGTGCAAATGATGTTTCAATGATTCAAATGGCGGATGTTGGTGTTGGAATATGTGGCCAAGAAGGACGTCAAGCAGTTATGGCATCAGATTTTGCTATGGGTCAGTTTCGGTTTCTGAAAAGACTGCTGTTGGTACATGGACACTGGAATTACCATCGTGTTGGTTATTTGGTTCTGTACAATTTCTACCGGAATGCTGTTTTTGTTCTGATGTTGTTTTGGTACGTCCAGGTCCTTTGCCCTTTATATTCTTGGTATCCAATAGTTTTATTGCTTACTAGTGTGATACATAGAACAGTCTTCATGCAGTTACCTTGCAAACATATTAGTTTCTGTAGGATTAAAATTGGGTTGTTATTGAAATTGATCAATGTTTCGTCATTTTTAATTGAGTTTTTTGATCCGGAAAAATTATAGCCCTAATTATTGGGTGCTTTTGCAGCCCTATCTTGCATACTCTATCCTTTCCTTCAAAAATTAGGGAGCATTATATGCTGGTTATATTCCAATTATGTGCAGTACAGTACCCAAAGAAGTATTTTATCCTCAACCCTTTTGCTTTTCTTTTGTATTTCTAGGTATATATTGTGCACTGCTTTTTCAACAACGTCAGCATTGACAGATTGGAGTAGTGTTTTTTATTCTGTCATCTATACTTCTGTCCCAACCATAGTCGTTGGCATCCTGGACAAGGATTTGAGCCATCGGACACTACTAAAGTACCCCAAACTTTATGGTGCGGGGCATAGACAGGAGGCTTACAATATGCGGCTCTTTTGGATCACAATGGCTGATACATTATGGCAGAGTATTGTTCTTTTTGTGATGCCCGTTTTCATTTATGCGGAGAGCACCATCGATATATGGAGCATGGGCAGTTTGTGGACAATAGCAGTCGTTATTCTTGTTAATATTCACTTGGCAATGGACATCCAGCGCTGGGTCTGCATCACTCATGTTGCTGTTTGGGGATCAGTCATCATTACTTATGCTTCTATGGTGGTGTTGGATTCTATACCCATCTTCCCAAATTACGGGTTAGTAATTATGAATGCCTTTGAGGGTTGTTTTATTTTTGATTTGCATTGCCTTCATGTGACCAAACTAAGATATTTTGTACCTTCTGCAGGACAATCTATCATCTGGCAAAGTCACCATCCTATTGGCTCACCATTGTACTTATAATAGTTGTTGCATTACTCCCACGCTTTCTTTTTAAAATTGCATATCAAATTTCTTGGCCTTCAGACATCCAGATAGCCAGAGAAGCCGAGATACTGAGAAGAGGACCTGATTTTGCGGTCAAGACCTGATGGAGGTTCTAGTTGACTTGTACATTAACCCCGTAGACAATTACGCTTAGACATGGCTCCCCTCAGGCTATATGTCAAGTGGCTTTCCTGTAGCATGCAGCCATTAAAATCAAATGTAAGTTCATGATTGTTTTTCTTCTTTTTTTATTTTAATCAGCACAAATGTTGTAAATTAATTTTAATACTAGAAACATCCCTTCTGATTTATACCTCAAGATTATCTATCTGACCTAATATCAACAGGAACTTGTTTGTTCAATAATACGTAAATCAAAGAGTAGTGGCCTACGTGGTGAGTGCCAGTCGATCATTTTGCAAAATCTGAAAATGTGCTACCCTTCCACAACATGCATAGGAATTTAAAATCGGTGCTAGTTTGTTTCTAAATAATTTAACAATTACAGACACGAGCTGCTTCACAAGTCGGGTCCCTGACTTCTGCACAATTCTAGCAATGTCAGACACATTATTTGAGGAGATTCATGCCTCTGATTTGGACCCAGAGTACTTTGTTTTCAGTACCTTCTTAATACTCTTCTGTCCTAGTGTCCTCAGGTGATATATACAAGCTGATTTTATGACAACACAGGAGCAAATAATCAGCCAACAGAGCAATGTACAACTTAAAGTGATCATAAAAGGGGAGACGGATGGTGTTCACAAAGTGTGCAGGTGGAATGAAGTTGGTGCAACCGGGCGGAAGAAAAAATGTTGAAAATAGGGTCGGAACACTGCCTGAGCTGAGAGGAGGGCTTTCCAGTTTTTAAAATTACTGGGGTTGGCATCAGGGAGGCAAAAATGAGGGGCTGGTTGGAAATGGCCCCGGAGTGACTAAAAGAAAATAAAGGGAGGTTTTAAGTTTATAGCAGTTTTCATGTAAAGATCAGGTCCGACATTTTCTCTTTTTACCGTGTAACTGACGAAAGAAGCAAAACAAGATTTTTACCGAGAGTCAGTCCGTCCCGCTGTATCAACGTAGTCTTTTTAGTTATGGTTAAGAATCATTGTCGTCGCTTGCTAAGGGCAAGGCTGGCCTCTTTCTAAACCCTGAGGCACAACCGACCACACTGCACCGAGCGTAGATTGCCATTGTGATGGAAACTTTTAGAGGGAATGAGATGTTATGTGATATTGTACCGATTTCACTACAATGTGTTGTAAAAATATGTCAAAGAAAATCAATTGCCATTGTCATCTTCCGTGGGCTCTTTTTTCTTCCTGGTCGCGTGAAACTTTCAATCTGATGTTATTGTTCGACGTTGTAGATTTAGAATATAGTGGAATATACATATACATATACGTATGCTTATACATGCATACATACATACATACATATATATACACGAAAAAAGATTCCTTACGATACTGGCATCTCCAGTGTTTTCGCCCGTCTGCTAAGAAAACTGAGCGGTAGATGTGTACTACACAACTTTTGTTTGTTTCTGCCAATGTGGATGGGACTATGTTTCCTACCATACTCTCACGCATTGCTTCGCTTTTCAAAAAAAAAAAAAAAAAAAGAAAAAAACAAAAAGTGCTTTCCACTTTATCTTTCTTGTCCATGACAAGCTCTAACGCCATTTGGGATCTAACAAACATATCTCTTAAATTGACTGAAGATTAATCTATGGACACGGGAAATGAAGCTCGAATTCTGAACTTTGTCAACGTCGTTGGTACATGTCGTAGCCTGCAGGTCACATCTATGTTATAAATTACCAATCATACGGAGTACAGTTTAAACCCTACGAGTCTGCACATGCATATCCAACCACGGAAATTATTATTGCAATATTTATTTTCACCGCTTTGAAAAGTCAAATTTGCGAGGACTAAGGAATATTTTATTCCTCAGTGGTACGAGGGGCAGCCGGGGTGTGACGAGTTTCGGGTGACGTCACATGAAATACGCCAGCTCGGGTGCATCTCTCCCACGCGCCATTCGATTCACGCTCTTGAACTTTACGAACAGAGGCTGATCTGTCCGAAAAGGGTATTTGGGTACACATTACGCGTCTCTAACTGCGCGTGGGATTGAGAGGGCGACCCAACGATTTAGGACATTTCCTGGCCAGGTGCATCCGATCTTCCTTGAATTTACGCTGAATGATACAATTCATACATAAATGCTGCTGCTCTAGTATCTAAGAGTAGTGAAACACAAGGAGAGAGAGAGAGAGAGAGAGAGAGAGAGAGAGAGAGAGAGAGAGGCGTGCGAGAGTGAATCAGCCATGTTAACCAAAATGGAGTCTTCTAATTGGCTGGAGAGCCAGTCGGGTCGAAAACGAGCGGTCGACGAGCTCCTTAGGGGTCGCGAACTCGCAACCCGACTCATGACTGTTGTCCTTAGATCCCAAGAGGAGGACGCCAAGGATCTTGTTGCCAAGGTCTTGAACTCGTTCTCCAATACTATTTCCATGCTCCACAGTGCCGATTCCGATGGGGTTTCTCAGCTTCCGGCACGCACCCAATTGGATTTGCCGCGTGGTGATAGCCGCAAGTCCGAGGATTCTGGAGAATGTAGCAAGTGTTGTCCGCCATTAATCGAAGGTCGCCGAGGATGTCATAAAAGAAGGTAATTATTTTTAATTGAAATTTATTATTACACTTCCCCGGTTCTCCTTATTTCCGGGTTCCACTAACCAAGGCCCAATTTGGTAATTTCATGAATATGCTTAATCATTTCATTGGTCGACAAGATGTTTAAATGACCGCTTGATAGGATCTTTTTTTTTTTTTTTTAGTGGACAATTGAGTCCCTATTTCTAGCCCGTATTTACCGGTATGCGTTGGAATCATCTGAGATCTACCGCGTGAAAAATTTATCTTTTCTATACTAAAAATTTGACCCAACAAAAAATAAAAATAAAAATAAAAATAAAAAAATGATTGTTATTCGCCTGCAGGAAGACCTGCGAATCGTGGACAGCAGACAGCCCAACTCTAGTTGATGACGGCCATTCGTGGAGAAAATATGGACAGAAGGGGATCCTCAAAGCGAAATTTCCAAGGTATCACTCTTTATTTTCTTTTTTTTTTTTTTTACATGAATTATACACACTTCGATCTTAGTTAACTGATTACATAATGGTGGCCTGCTTAATGAAGGAACTACTTTCGGTGCACTCACAAGTACGATCAGGAGTGCCGAGCAACCAAGCAAGTCCAGATGATTGAAGAGGATCCACCCATGTACCGAACCACGTACTACGGCCATCACACATGCAAGAGCAATCTGCTGAAGAATTCCCAAATTTTCGCGGATTCTATCGATTCCGGCTCTTCAATAATTCTAAGTTTCAGCGACAATAACAGTCTCGAAAGTCATAGGCCCCCTCCCACTGCTTCCTTCCCAACAGTAAAACAGGAACACGACAGGGAACCCATGCCATTGCCAAGTGATCTGACCCACAACCATTGTTCATCCGCTGATTATGTCCAGTCGCCTGATGGCCAACTTTTTTCGTTTGATCTCGCCGATGTGATTTCTGGTGGAGCGAACTCCTCCTGCACGACTAGCACACATAATTTCGACATGGTTCCCATGGTGGGATCCATCGACTTTGACGATGACGTTTTCCAATTTGTTGAGTTCTGCGGATGAGAAGTGCTCGTCAATCATCACGGCTACTTTTTTGTCATCCGGGCAGAAATGAAAGGGTGTCGAAGTTTCTTAGAGGAGTGCTGAAACCTACCTCCCCCATTGTAGCATATAGCACAAATAATAGTTTATTTCTGGGAAAAAGTGGAATCGATGCAAGTGCAATCCTTTATAAGTGTGTAACCTTTTCTTTAATATTTTAGAAAATAATTAAAATGAGTTTTGTTTTCCATTAAGAAAATAATATTGCTTCATGTGCATGCAAATCCAAGTGTGGTGAGAAAATGTCTCTCGTATTTATTTCATTAACCGACAGTTTGTTAACACGTTCCAGTCTGTTTCCGCATGACAAAAAATGACGGGTCCAATACTATTTCCGACGGCGGATGTCTACCGATAGGGTTCATATCCTAAAAGTTTCTGTAGTTGGATACAGCCAGTTTGTCTTGTCACCATTTTCTCTCTCTTTTTTTTTAATAATGTAAGATAATTTTTAAGAATTTCGCTTATTTCCGTGAATTAAATCAATTATTTGCGTGAGAGAATCTAGATTCACAACCCCAGACACATATTGCAATCCGCCATTTTCTGATATTGTAAATCTTGTAGCACTAGCGAGAAGGAGTGGCTTCTTTGAACAGGTTCCCCCTCTCTCGTTGCTATACAAAAACAATTAAAAAGTAAAAAATTAACAAAAAAACAAAACAAAACAAAAAAAAAAAAAAAACCTTTTTCCCTCTTCTAGGCGATTGCAAACTTTTTTTGTGAACAAATGATGACGTCCAAGAAATACGAACCCTCGCTGGATTGTTGCGCTTGCGTGGTAGGTCCACGGTAATGAAATTGACACGCTTAATATATCATTTCTTCAACAGCAAATCAAGTAATCAACCCCAAGATTGGATGCGTCATGCCAAGTGATTAGTTAATTATTTATCAACAGAGCTTGGATTTTTTTTTCAGTCTTTCAATAAGAAAAAACTTATTCTCCAACTCTTTTCAGAAAACTAAAAAATCATATTAAGTACATTATCTCTTTATTATTCAAGGACCCTTTTAATGAACTATATATATATATTAAAACACTGTATATTTTGTTAATATCTCGGATCCTCCGTTGAGAGGGAAGTTTATGCATGGCTGCTTGCTTGTAATTCAACGATCAAGGGGAGAGGGCACTTTCTTGCATTAGAAAAGGTAACCCATTCCTTATCTTGTTTACGAAAAGTAACAAACTTTATTGCACCAGGCCATAAAAAGAAAAAGAAAAAAAAAAAAAAAAAGAGGTAAAGAGCCAACAGTCTGAGACCCACGTCACATGGAAGCAATAGAGTTGTTTCGTCGACACCGACTTTCTCAAGAAAGAGACGACAATGGGGAGCACGAAGGAGCCCCGACGCCAAGTCGCCAGTCTTGTTCAAATGGCGGCTTAGAAAAGTTTTGGTGGGCGCACGTTAGAGCGTGAACTGTGAACATCGTGATCTTAAATTGGGAGATTTTCCAATGTAGGATTCACACGTCAGAGTCGTTTTGCCGGCCGTAGGAGACATGGACGCCCGGACACTTGATCTCTATCTTCAACTGGCAAATCTTCTTCGGCTGGTGAGAGAGTCGGCGAAAACTGAGGCTGTGGATTGTTCGGCCGTATAAAAACGAACCCGCCCTCAAATTTGTTACGTTATTTCTACACGCTATCTCTTGTAATTTTGAGATAGCAGCCGACACGTGTAATGGGGTTTGCAAAATGCTCTCTCTTGTCGAGGCTTTTTTAGTCCCAAAACAGTTTTTTTTTTTTTTTTTCCCTTTTTTTAAAATTTAAATTTTTTAAATTTTAAGATTTTTTTTTTTTTTTCGTCTATACTCATTACTCAATATTGTTACCTTTTTTCTATATAATTTTTGTACTCATTTATCTAAGTTCTTTTTATTTCGCATGCGTATTGTGTTTCTTAAGAAAATTATTTTCAACACTTATTTTAATAGTTAAATATTTCTTGTAAAGGGTTATCTTCCCATAACATACCAAAAAGAAGAAGAAAAAAAAAAAGAGGAATCCTCAAAATGTATAATAATTTTTATATAAGGGTATAATTTTTATTTTATAAATAACGTTTTTTATTTTTCTACTTTTTTATTATATTCAAATAAAAAATTATTTATTTATATATATATTTTTTCTTACTTATTTCTAATTTTTCTAAAAAAAATTATAAAAATTTAATTTTCTTTATTCATATTTTTTATTATTAATATTTTCATTATTTTCTCTCTCATCCTACTTTAAATTCAAACATAACCTACCAGTTTGAAATCCTTGACCACGTCCGAGCTCGTGGACCGGGAGGAAAAGTCGTGGTTCACTCATTGATGTAGCTAAAGCCTAAGGACAAAAGTTGAGAAAGCAGCCCGCTCGAATGAGGAGGTCCCACACACATCGGGCCTCTCACTTCATCTAATCTCCGCCCATACCCCGTTGGGGACCGTCAGTCCACCTTAATCGGACGGTGCATATGCCATCTGTATCAATGCCACTAATTTCTAGCAAACGCCGAGAACCGAGAAAGATCTGAAAGGTCTATCGTGCAAACAGCTTTATGCGACTGCCATTTTTTAATCACCAAAACAAGTTCTCTGGGTCCTTTAATAAGTCTATTGTGATTGCTGCGTCGGTGGGCCTTTAGTCGTGTGAATCACATGCCAATATAGTGCTCTCATTTTTCACGGGTACCCCCCATTTGGACAACTGCAAGTTTTGATCGTAGATGCGCACGAACCCCATCAACTTCAAGGGCCCCGAGCCCTGTTCCTTCTTTAGCAGTCTCGTAGGCAAGAGACCATGTCAAAATTTAAATGGGTTTCAGGACACTGACGGCAGATTAGGAGGGGCCCCGACGAAATGAGTAGCCGAAGGCCTCTCGTCCTAAAAAGATTGCGACAAAGTTCGGCCGAAGCCATTGCTCACGAAGCCCTGGACACTAATAATTGGGCCAGGGGCAGTTTGGTTTAACTCTTTGTTCACCGTTTTCCTTCCCCGATTCTTATGTATTTGGGCCCGTTGAACCGCTAGATTTGTGTTAGGGTTCTTTTTTGGGGGGGGGGGGTCGGGGTATAGTTAGATTGGGAGGGGATTTAAAAAATGGGGGAAAAAATAAGAGGGTAGGGTGGATGGGTCAATTGTCCTCGGATTTAACGAAGATGTGTATCTTGAACAGTAAGACCAAAGAGAAAAATAATTTGTGGAATATGAAATTTGGAATGATCATTCAGCGCGTTTGAGAGCGATTTAGAATGGTTATGCTTGTATGGTATGAAAAACTCAGATGGTCACTGCCATACGTAACCACGGTCCATTGGGCCAATGTCACGGAAGGAAGGTGGCAGGGCAAGGCAGGACAGGACAGGACAGGGCAGTGCTGGCTTGCCTCCCTGCCAGAGCCTAACACCGTTTTTCAATTCAATAAGCGCCAAACCTCGTAGATAACGCGGCCTAAGTCCTAGTTTGGCGAACAAGATGAGAGAAACCCAAATATTTCTCTCCGTCCAGATGGAATCTCTGCCAGCTTAACCGGATCTCTCTTGCGTTTAATTGCTTCCAGGCCTCGGGGGACTGTCTTCGAGGGAATTGACCTGTCTCGACGAATCGCGTTCTCTCCCAAACTCTCAAGCCCGCCGCCCCCGCGAAATCCAAATCACACGTCTCTATCTCATCCTCTTCTTGCGGCAGCTAATCTTTCCTGACAGGGGTACGGGTCTCATCCTGTTTTACCGCAGATTAATTAATTAATTAATTGATTGATCGATTAATTAATTTTCTGGCTATGAAAGTTCTTGATTTTCTTGTACTAGTCTGATCTGTCTTTTTCCTCCTTAAAAATTAATAGCTACAACTGCAAGTCAGAAAGGTGAAATCATGAGTCGTCGTGACCATCGTCGGCGCCAGAAACAGGATCGCGGGGAGAGCCCATACGATGATCCGATGTTGGGCTGCTGTTGCTGCCCTTATTTCCCGACGGCTGCCGTGTTCCGGGGGTTTCGGAGATGTTGGCGCGCTGCTTGTTACCCTCTCTTG
Organism: Bruguiera parviflora; assembly: GCA_019804595.1. Lineage (NCBI taxonomy): Eukaryota > Viridiplantae > Streptophyta > Magnoliopsida > Malpighiales > Rhizophoraceae > Bruguiera > Bruguiera parviflora. Next base: position 7,289 of record JAFFZT010000193.1, on the reverse strand, counting down.
CAGTGCTTTGGATTGGACGAGGGTTTACATAGCCATCACCACCACCGGCATTTCTGATGACCCCTCTCTGACTCTCGTCACTTTTTGGGTCAAATATTTGACTCTGCCCACACTTTTTCTTTTTCTTTTTCTCTTTTTTTTTTGCCTTTTCTTCGTATTTTTCTGCTATAATTGACTCCGCCAACTTTGATTGCCAATAGCTTGGAATTCGTATCTCTCTGGAGAGCGTACATTCAGCGTAGCACCGTTCCACATTTGTTTAGCGCGCAGCCTAACACTTTTTGCCAAAAAAAAAAGAAAAAAAGAAAAACATAGAATTCGTACAGTACCTTTCTCTACGAAACTTTGGATTTTTGCAATATTGAATCCTCTTGTCGATTACGTCTAGTCCCAATGAAGGTTTTAACCTCACTGAAGTTGGAACTCGGAAATTTTAATTTAACAACGAATAACTTTTTAATTATTAAACCATAATATCTAGTGTTGTGATGTTGAATCCTAAGACACATACCAACGCCATATTAATTAGACATCTTCTTCGTTCTTTGATATTATTTATGACCCATTTATTTAAGGAAAAAAAAATTGAATTGTTTTAAGAGCTATAACTTATTAAAGCTTTAATTACAGATGGACTGATTAAGAACCACATTAAAAAAATCCAATCTCGGTCAAGAAGCGGATGCAAAATAATTAATGAATTCACGTCATTTTAATCAGAGCAATGACGTTAATTACATGTTAAAAAAAAAAAAAAAGAATTTCAGCGACAGAAAATAGGGGTCCGCATTGTCTATCCGACGACAGCCCATCATCGAGAGGGCACTGTCTGCGGCACGTTTTAATTGCAAGAGACACGTGGATTAAGTGTTGAGGTAACTCCATCACGGGTCCCACTATTGTTAAAATGCAGCCAGAGGCAATAATCAGAATGGGGCGACGGTGATAACACGTGCACTTCTCAGGGTCAGAGCGCGCGAATCGTTTTTTTTTTTTTTTTTTTATAATAATTAAAGAAATATAATATATTTTGTTGTAAATTTAATATTATATTTTAATTATTAAAAAATAATTATTATTATGTCCCTTCCAGCCAATCCTTTTCCGTTTGGAACAGGGGGCTCTGGTAATTATTTAATGGAGAGGGAACAATTTTAGTGATAAACGCAGCCAGAGCAATTCAGTAAATAATAATGTAATTTAATTTGATAAAAAATTAATTAAAATTTTTTTAAAAATAAAATGGCATATGAATAATTAAATAAATTACTCACTCTTCTTGCTCATATTTTAGGTGCAAAATTCTATCAAAAGCCAAAATTTGGGTGTAGAATCGCTCTAAGATCAAAATTCAAAACCCATTTTCCCTTCTTTGTAATTTTTTTTTTTATTTTTATGGTTTGCCTTACCGATATTCCAATCTGGGGGTTTCTAAATAATCCATCGACGTCGCTGCCTCAAAATGACGATCCCGAAAATAACTTGAATTAATGGAATTTGTCGTTTTCTGTTGCTTTTCTTAACAGCTAAGGTACAAGTCGTCGTTCGTCTCTACAGATTTCTAAATACAGAGTCTACTATGCTGAGTTGGTTCTTGCCTCTATCTCTCTCCTCTTCGATATTGGATTGAAACAGAGAGAGAGGAGGAGAGAGAATTAATTTGGTAACTGTAGAAAAAAGATGAGAGAAAAGGTGGCAATTTTGGTGGGTGTATGGCTTTTGCTATGTGGGTCTTGCTCGGGTAGGTTCGTAGTCGAGAAGAACAGCTTGAAAGTTACTTTGCCGGATACATTGAAAGGAGTTTATGAATGTGCGATCGGCAATTTTGGGGTTCCTCAGTACGGAGGGACTCTGGCTGGCACTGTTGTTTATCCTAAAGCCAATCAGAAGGCATGCACCAGCTTCGAAGAGTCCGATGTCTCCTTCAAGTCTGAAGCCGGCCGTCTGCCCACTTTTTTCCTTGTCGATCGAGGAGGTTGTCTTCTTTAATTTCCACTCTGTCGCCGTTTTTCTTACTTCAATTTTGTGTTTTTTCTTCCTTTTTCTCTTTCCCGTTTTTTACGTTTATTTGTGCTGGTAAATTAGTTTTTCGAATTATAAATTTTATCTTGCGGTCTTTATTTGAACTTGGCAACGTTTGCGTAATTGGTAGTTGTTATTCTATATATGGGATGTTATGATTTGGTAAAAATTTTAGGGAATTTTGGTTAAATTTTCAACTTGTGGGTATTGAGTTATATATTGTTCTCCTTTGATTAGGAGACTCTAAAAAGCAAGTTTTAATTGGCAGGAGTCCATTTGCTGATAAAGTTGTGCATTTATCCTGATACACTGATTGCGTGAGGGCATTCTTATTGGTGTTCTTGTTGCCCCATGATTCAGCCGGACCTTTTAATCACGAGATTTCTGTCCTTGCAGGCTGTTACTTCACCTTGAAGGCGTGGAATGCACAGAAGCTTGGAGCTTCAGCTATTCTTGTTGCAGATGACAGGACTGAGCGATTGATCACCATGGACACACCTGAAGAGGGGAATGTAGATGCTGATTATTTACAGAACATCACCATCCCCTCTGCCCTTATTAGCAAATCTTTGGGCAATGATATTAAGAAAGCTTTATCTGCTGGGGAGATGATCAAGTTGAATCTTGATTGGACAGAGGTTCTTCCACATCCTGATGAGAGGGTTGAGTATGAGTTCTGGACAAATAGCAACGATGAGTGTGGGCCAAAATGTAAGACCCAGATTGATTTTGTCAAGAACTTCAAAGGTGCAGCTCAAATACTTGAGCGGAAGGGCTATACTCAGTTCACACCACATTATTTAACATGGTATTGCCCAGAGGCCCTCATTCATAGTAAACAGTGCAAATCTCAGTGCATCAACCATGGGAGGTACTGCGCTCCTGATCCTGAGCAGGATTTTAGCAAAGGTTATGATGGAAAAGATGTTGTGGTTCAAAATCTACGCCAAATTTGCTTCTTTAAAGTGGCAAATGAAAGTGGGAAGCCATGGCTTTGGTGGGACTATGTCACTGACTTTGCAATCCGTTGCCCGATGAAAGACAAGAAATACACAAAAGAATGTGCAGATCAAGTTATTCAATCTCTTGGTAGGTTTTTATTTTCTCTATTATTGTGGATGCTTATTTTACCTGTTTTAATTTATCTATGCTATTTCTAATTATGTGCCATGAATTCTACCTGCTCATCCTTCACATTGGCTGAGAAAGTTTTATGCTGGTCTTTTTTTTTTTTCTTTTTTTGGGTTCTTCAGTGCCAGGATTTGATCCTTGGTTGCTGGAACTAATAGTATAGCTACTTCACCACCAGACCACATGGCTGGTGACTGGTGACTCATGCTGATTGCCTGATCTTTTTTGGATTCATTCTTTTAATTTCTGTAAATGGACCGTGTGCTCCATCAAGGAGAAGGGGACTATTAATTTATTTATTTCCTGCCGTATGGAATTAACTTGATTTACGTAGGAAGTAAATAAAAGCATGCTTCTAACAAATTTTCTGCACATTTTACTTTAGGGTTTGATCTCAAGAAAATAGATGAATGCATGGGAGACCCCGAGGCAGATACAGAAAATGCAGTTCTTAAAGCTGAACAGGAGGAACAGGTTGGGTTCTTAGAATTAGTAATTGTTTCAATGGCTAATATTTCCCTTCTTTAGAAAGATATATTCATTTGGAATGCTGTTGATTTTTGTATTTGCAATTCTGAATTTAGATTGGAAAAGATTCTCGAGGAGATGTGACCATACTGCCAACTCTTGTTGTGAATAATAGACAGTATAGAGGTTTGAAATGGACATATCTGCAACACTGGTTAGCTACCATAATGCATGAATAGGAATTTCTGACATTGGTTTTCACTGTTTATAGGAAAGCTGGACAAAGTGGCAGTTCTCAAGGCTGTCTGTTCTGGCTTCCAAGAGACAACAGAGCCAGCCATATGTCTGACTGAAGGTTATCATCCTTCTGACTTCAATATTTACAATTTCATTCAAAGTCTTTCCTTCTGTCTTCATGACTTTTGGCCTTTGCCATTGTGTTTTCCTATCCTGGTCTGTCACTGCACTTCCTCAGATACTGCTTGTATTACTTGCCCACATAGGGAAAATAAAATGCTGTGACTTCATCTTAAAGACTGATGCTGCAATTCCCTTTTCCACCGCCAGTGGGTTATTCAGTTTGTAACCCTTGAAAGATAACTAGTATGCACACATTATAAAGCTGATTTGCTGAGTAGAGACTTGCAAGATGGCATTCATTGTTGCTTCTTGAACTGCAGAGATAGAAACTAATGAGTGTTTGGAAAATAATGGTGGATGCTGGCAGGACAAGGGTGCTAACCTTACTGCTTGCAAGGTATATAAATTTATCTCAACCATTGCCAGTCACCACGTTCCTGTGAAATTCATTAATTCTAAGTTCCATACTCTTTCTGGACCTGTATATTTTGTAGGATACTTTCCGTGGTAGAGTATGTGAATGTCCTGTGGTACAAGGTGTGCAATTTACTGGGGATGGATATACTCATTGTGAAGGTAATGCTTTCATTGCTTTTGAAGCTTGATAATATGCTAATCATATCACAATTTCACAAATGCTTTAAGGGAGATCATCATCAAGTAATTATGGATATGCTCATTTTGATGTATTAAGCTAATGTCTTTGACATGAATAATTTCATTGAGGGATATGCATCCTTGTTTTCTATTAATATATACCTAAAGCATAGGGATTGCTGTCATAAGGTCCTAAAAGTGTTAAGTCTGTCCACCTCGAAAATCGTGCCATTTCTCTTGTGATGTGAGTCCACAACCTACGATACCATATTCCACATGATGGAGACTCTTAGTTGAAACATTCTCAACTAATTCCTCTGCTTTCCGCATGAGTTATGGCATGAGAGAGAGAGAGAGAGAGAGAGAGAGAGGGAGAGTGTATGTGTGTGCAATAAAGTTGGTGTTGCAGTGGAGTCTGAATAGAACTCGATAAAGTTTTTCAAACAGAAAAAAAAAAAAAAAAAAATCAAACTGCTTGGTGAGCTATAAGTGATATTGCCAGTATTATATGCCAAAATCACCGTTCCAACCTTTTGCAATCATGTGTGGTTATTCTCCATAAGCACTAATGTTTCTGCTTGTTTGGTTAACAGCCTTGGGTTCTTTACGATGTGAAATTAACAATGGTGGATGTTGGAAGAAAACCCAAGATGGTAGAACCTACTCTGCTTGTAGTGTAAGCATTCACTTCAACCTTACTGGAGTTCTTCATATGTTTCTATGCCTACTTATTTCAGATAGACGATAATTAATATTCTACTGGGAATTTCAGGAGGATCATTTACAAGGTTGTAAGTGTCCTTCAGGATTCAGGGGTGATGGTGTCAACACCTGCGAGGGTACCATCTCCTATCCTTCATTATTCCATTTTGATGTCATAACTAACATACTGTTTGGAGTCTGGAATCTATGAATCACTCGAAAAGACTTTTGGATTTTCTCTATGCTGTTTTGAGTAAACACTCTGTTGCCTTTTCATTAAGTTCATCTTAACGTTAAAAATTGCATGTGTTCTTTTAGTGTTCAACAATACAAGAAGCTCCATTCTAGGGAATGAAAAGAATCTTTTTGCTGGTAGCTGAACATGCCAGCCAATATCCTAGATGTGGAATATTTGCTTGTGGCTACAGGCTAATTCTCTGCCCATGTTCTTTATACTCCTGGCTATGTTCTAGATGTGGATGAGTGCAAAGAGAAGGTGGTGTGCAATTGCCCAGAATGCAAATGCGAGAATACCTGGGGCAGTTATGAGTGTATCTGTGGTGGTGGCTTATTGTACATGCGAGAACTTGACACGTGCATAAGTGAGTATCTGTGGAGTGCTTTTGTTTCCGTTGTTCAAGAAATCAATGCCTCTGTTAGCCAAATATATAGCCACCTGGAGCTCGTAAGACAAAATTTGCTCTAATTTGCTCTATTATGCTGTGTAAAGATTGTCATCCTTATAAGACTTGTTTCTGGTTTCTTATTTAGATTTCATTCTTCTGTTTGTCTTTCTGCACCGTGGATGATGCGTACATAGATCCTGTTCTCTTTATACTACTGGCTTATTGAAATCTTCTTTGCTACATAATTTGTTACATATCAGCATTTGTTTCATGTATTGCGGTTTTCCTGGTTGCCATTGCTGAAGCTTTATTTGGCATGGTTCAGGTAAAGAGTCTAGCACAGAACTTAGCTGGAGCTTTGTCTGGGTTATAATTCTTGGCATAGCTGCTGCTGGAGTTACTGGATATGCAATTTACAAGTACAGAATCCGGGTACGTGCTGTGCTCTAGGACTTCTTCTTGTTCCTTTTCAGTTGGGCTTGAATGAGGAAAAAAATTTGAATCTGCATGTGGAAAAAAGTTTGTCGTGGCTACTCTAGGTGGTTGATGAGTGATAGTAGTGTGCTGAGTAGGAACTATCTTAAACTGTTGTGCAGAGATACATGGATTCAGAGATACGAGCTATCATGGCACAGTACATGCCATTGGATGGTCAAGATGAGATCCCTGTTCACCGTGCTCCCCGCGGAGATATCTAAAGTTGCGGCCATGTCCTGAAAGAAGAGTACAGGGATCATATTTCCAAATTCTAGTTTTCTCGCTTCTGACATATAATTTGCTTGGCGATGGGCGGCAATGTATCTCATTACATCGACAATCAGTAATTGAATGAGGGCCTGAATTAGCTCGCAGTGGCATAACGTTCATAAAGAAAGGCCATCTCTTGGCTGCATGAATTTCTGTTGCACTTATTAATAATGGAACACAAAAACTGGATAACCTAGAAATTATCAAAAGGGTGACAATATGCATTCTCACTTTTCAAAAAGCGACAGAATACAACTTCAGAAGCAAAGCATCCAACCATTCGGGAGTAAAGCAATCTCCTCTAAAATATTCATCCTGCAATCCCATAGTTCCTGTAGCGTAGTATAACTTCTGTTTCTAGCACATAGGACTGGCCACATTAGTGAAAACTTAACACGATAAGTGAAAATAAATTAATTTTCTGCTCCACGTTCTGCGTCAGGCCCTTTGATCAGTTTCCCCCACGATGCTGTCCGATACAAGTAGAAAGCAACCATAAAACCGCTGTAAAGCGAAGCAAGTTGTCAGAAAAATCGAGCAAGCACACTCTAAAATGCAATGCCATTTCAACCCAAGCTAGCATACTTGAGGCCACTGTATGGTGTTCCAGTGGGTTTCTAGTGCTTATGAACATGG
>JAFFZT010000192.1:0-28314 GCA_019804595.1 Bruguiera parviflora | reverse complement strand
CATGTATCTCATCAGGTAGCGCTGATGAGATACATGGATTTGGGGTGCAAATGTAAAAGTCGCAAACTTATTTGTTTTAACATAGTTTTTGTTGCAGGTACATAAGTATTTTCATGATAGTTTTGTGTTGGTAAAAGGGAAAAACGTGACACAGGTGTTGTGTTGGCACAAAATGAACTGACATACCCATTTGCTAGAAACTGAGTGAATCAAACATGGTTGAATTGCCAACCAAATTAATGGCACCCCTCCATGATGAGATACATGGATTTGGGGTGCAAAGGTAAAAGTGGCAAACATATTGGCTTAAACATAGTATTTGTTGTGGGTACAAAATTATTCTGGTGATAGTATTGTGTTGGTCAAACGTAAAAACGTGGGACAGGTGTTATTTTAGCACAAAACAAACTGACATACCCATTTCCTAGAAACTGAGTGAATCAAACATGGTTGAAAAGCCAACCAAATTAATGCCACCCCTACATGATGAGATACATGGATTTGGGGTGCAAATGTAAATCCTTGAAATCCTTGGAACTAGGATTTCAACATATTTTGACACCTTTGGAACTAGGAATCAACTGAAATCCTTGGAACAAAGGAGTCTTCCATTCCTTGATTGAATTTCTTCTCAATTGTCCAAGGATGTGAATATCTCTTCATATCTTCTTGCCAAGGCCCCAACTTTTTTTGCAACAAACTCATTCTCACAAAATGATCTTGGAAATAACAATTGTGTCGACAACAAGCGCTATATTCAAAACGACAGGCATTTCCTTGAATGATTTTTTTCTCAATTGTACAAAAATGTGAATATCACTTCATATCTTCATACCAAGTCCCCAACTTTTGTTGCAATAACTCATTCTCACAAAGTGATCTTCAAAATAGCTTTTGTACACACATCAAATCCTATATTCAAGACAACAAGCATATGTAGACATCTTTGTAACAGGAATACATTAAATTCCTTAGAACAAAGGAGTCTTCCATCTCAATTTCAATTCTTTGAATTAATTTTTTCTGAATTGTACGAAAATGGGACTATCTACACATATCTTCTTACCAAGGCCCTACCTTTCATTGCAATAACTGATTCTCACAAAATGATCTTGAAAATAGCTTTTGTGCCCGTAAAAGGCACTCTATTCATGATGACAAGCATATTTAGACACCTTCGGGAATTGATGCTATTCGTGAGCGAGTGTCCAAGATTGAATAGGTACTCGGTGGTCCTTTGAGGAGCAAGTCCTCACTATCTTGGCAAGGCTGGACGAACTGGAGAAATCAGTAAGTTTCCTCCAAACTCGTTATGATAGTCTCGATGGTGCTTGGGCACAATCCTTTGGCGACATGGAGCAGGATGTTGCTGTTCTTAAGAAGGTCATAGGCAGCCAACCTGGCAGTGCTGCCCAGTCATCCAGGAGGATGACGGTTCCTGAACCTAAGGCCTTTGAGGGAGAACGGGATGCCAAAGCAGTCGAGAATTTCTTGTGGAACATGGAGCTATACTTCATGGCAGCGAGGGTACCTGAAGAGGAGATGCAAGCATTGGTGTGGCCTTGTACCAATGCTTGGCATGAAGTTGGCGTGAGAGGGGCACGTCAATGGAAACAAGGCAAACTCTGGAGTCGATGTGCATGGCAGCAAGCCGGGAGAGGCAGATGCGGGCTGTGGCATTGACACCAAGCTGGCACATGTTGCAGTCATGGGGAAGCGAGGGCGAGAGGTTCAAACACGGGAATCACAGAGAGCCGTTGGAGGGCATGCTGGCAGCACTCGGGCAGCACAGTAGCTAAGGGAATGAGGGATGTGATTGCAGAGACACATCAATGTTTCCTCCTACTGTACGATGAAATTCCCTAATGTACTACAGGGAGGTAGTGCATGTCTCACAAAGTTAGCGAGGCTAACACCATGACCCACGGTTCTGGCAATAGCAACACACTGGTGCACAGGCAGGAGTCCGGACCAGCACCACAGGAGACTGGTGCACGGGCAGGAGTCCGGACCAGCACCACAGGAGACTTGTGCACCGGCAGGGGTCCGGACCAGCACCACAGGAGACTGGTGCACTGGTAGGGGTCCGGACCAGCACCACAGGAGACTAGTGCACAGGCAGGAGTCCGGACCAGCACCACAGGAGACTGGTGCACCGATAGGGGTCTGGACCAGCACCATAGGAGGCTAGTGCACGGGCAGGAGTCCGGACCAGCACCACAGGAGACTGGTGCACCAGTAGGGGTCCGGACCAGCACCATAGGAGGCTAGTGCACGGGCAGGGGTCCGGGCTAGCAACAGAGGAGACTGGCGCATGGGCAAGGGTCCGAGCCAGTAACACTGGAGATGGGTGCACTGGCACAGGCTCGGGCTAGCACCAAACCAGGATCGGTTATGGTCAGCCGGCACCTGGAGAGTGATGGGGGGATCATGGCAGAACTGGCTGTCCAGGGGCCACCAAAATAGGAGATTGTGGGTGGTTATTTCCTTCAACACGTGGCAGTGGCAGAGGTGGCAATTTTGCAGGGTTCCAGAAGCCCTATCCAAGCCAAATGTGTTGGCAGAAGCTCCTTGAAGGAAGGAGAACGTGGGCAGTTGCAGAAAGTGGAGCAAGAAGCCCTATCCAGGCCAAATGGGTTGGCAGAACCTCCTTGAGGGAAGGAGAACGTGGGCAGTTGCAGAAAATGGAGCAAGAGGCCCTTGATGAGGTGTCATGCTCTCTTTGAATGGAGATGCATGATGTAGTGAGTTAGTGGGGGAGTTATCCCAAAGTGGGGAGCCCTACTATGCATGATTGGCTTGGTGGCCAAGTCATGCATGACCTTAGGTAGTTTGGGGTGTCAACTACCAACACTAAAAATAGGTATAGTGTGACAGCCAAGAAAAGGCAACTCGAGTGAGAGAGAGAACTCGGGAGAACCCGAAAAATGAGTGGGAACTCAAATAACAGTGATAGCTGTAAACACACAGGGAAGTGTTGAGAGAACACGAGTGTGTGAGGCCTTGGCATCCTTTGTATACTTTAGGGAAAGTAATAAAGGTTGGGAAGTGGTTCCTGTAAATGCTGTTTGTGCCTTGTGTGATGGTTTGGCTGAGACTAAGTGAGACTTAGTGCCATCACAAGGTCCGAATTTTGGGTTAAAATTTTGGCCTTGTGACAACTGGTATCAGAGCGGGTTCAATTCATGGTGGGTGGATCGGGACTTGATGCTGCTCATGAGCGAGTGTCCAAGATTGAACAGGTACTCGGTGGTGCCTCTGAGGAGCAGGTCCTCACTATCTTGGCAAGGCTGGACAAATTGGAGAAATCAGTAAGTTTCCTCCAAACTCGTTATGATAGTCTCGATGGTGCTTGGGCACAATCCTTTGGCAACATGGAGCAGGATGTTGCTGTTCTTGAGAAGGTCATAGGCAGCCAACCTGATGGTGCTGCCCAGTCATCCAGGAGGATAAAGGTTCCTGAACCTAAGGCCTTTGAGGGAGAACGGGATGCCAAAGCAATCGAGAATTTCTTGTGGGACATGGAGCAATACTTCATGGTAGCAAGGGTACCTGAAGAGGAGAAGGTGACCCTTACCAGCATGTACCTGGCCAAGGACACCAAACTGTGGTGGCGGACAAGGCTCGACAACGATGCCAGTTCGGGCAGGCCTCAGATCGAGACGTGGGATGTGCTGAAAAAGGAATTGAAGGATTAATTCCTACCTTGCAACACATCATGGGTTGCAAGGGAGTCGCTGAAGAGATTGAGGCATAGTGGCACGGTTTGCGACTATGTCAAGGAATTCAGCTCCTTGTTGCTGGACATTAGGAATATGTTGGCGAGGACAAGCTGTTCAATTTCATTTCAGGACTACAAAGGGTGCAGGTGGAGCTTCGGAGGCAAGGCGTGAAGGACTTGCCCTCCGCAATTGCTGCTGTGGATGGTTTGGTGGATTTCCGTGTCAACTCCAAGGGTTCTTTGAATGACGAGCTGTCCAAGGAGAAGGGCAGGAAGAAGAAGGGCAGGAAGAAGAAGGAGGACTTTCGGGAATGCAAGCAAGGGGACGACAGTAAGGGGAAAGGCAAAGCTGTTGTTCCGGACCAAGGTGAAAGCAAATTAAACTCGGGTTGTTTCATTTGCAGTGGTCCACACAGGGCAAGGGAGTGCCCACAGAGGGAGAAATTGAGCACCTTGGTGGCTGAGGAGGGGGACAGCGATGGTGACAACCGTCCTTCTCGAGTCAATCCGCTACAGTTGATCAATGCCATGCAGGCAGAACGTGCTCCATCACCTGGCCTGATTTTTGTTAAAATTAGGCTAGGAAGGCAAGAGCTGTTGAACATGGTGGATTCTGGCGCAACTCACAGCTTCATTGCAGAGAGGGTGGTGGGCTCACTCGGGCTGGAGGTGAGCAGGAGTGGCAGCCGTGTGAAGGCAGTCAACTCCGCGGCACATGATGTTCTGGGGATGGCAAAAGGAGTTGAGGTAACTCTAGGTCAATGGATTGATAAATTTGATTTCTCCATAATGTCATTGGACAACTTTGATGTGATCCTAGGAATGGATCTATTTGTGCAAACGGGAATTGCACTAATGCCCCATTTGGGTGGGTTGCTGATCATGGACGAGAGGCGACCATGTTTTGTTGCTAGTGAGAAGGGTTATCCTACCAGCAAGGGTGGGAAAACTTTTGCTATGCTGTCTTCCTTGCAGGTGCAGCAAGGAACAGGAGAGGGGGACATGAAATACTTGGCGGCATTGAGGACTGTGGAACCTCGGGAAAAGGGGATGCTGGCCAAGCCTCCTTCACAGCAGCACATTACAAACCACAAACCAATTTTACGCAATCCGGCACAGGAGCAGCGGGTGCTGAACAGTCGTGTAGGTTCAAAGGGAGTGCCATTTGATAGGGCCCAAAATGGCGTGAACCGGGCAAGGAAGAATGTGGGAGAGAGCCAAATGCTACACTATGGGTTGCTTCCAAGGTACGGGTTTTACCATGGAAGAGTTGAAGACAGGGGTTATGCTGCTGATAGGTGTCAGCAACCAGTCGGGAGGAGTTCTACTCCAAGAGGCAAGGTTAGCCAGAAGTTGGGGCGGCAGGAATGTGAAGACTGGTCCACTCCACCAACGAGGACGTTGGCTTCAACGGGTGGGGGTGGTTTGTTAGCCCCCTAAGTCCCGAGATGGGGAGATGCAAGCATTGGTGTGGCCTTGTACCAATGCTTGGCATGAAGTTGGCGTGAGAGGGGCATGTCAATGGAAACAAGGCAAACTCCGGAGTCAATGTGCATGGCAGCAAGCCGGGAGAGGTAGATGCGGGCTGTGGCATTGACACCAAGCAGGCACATGTTGCAGTCATGGGGAAGCGTGGGCGAGAGGTTCAAACACGGGAATCACAGAGAGCCGTTGGAGGGCATGCTGGCAGCACTCGGGGAGTGCAGCAGCTAAGGGAATGAGGGATGTGATTGCAGAGACACATCAATGTTTCCTTCTACCGTACGACGAGATTCCCTAATGTACTACAGGGAGGTAGTGCATGTCTCTCAAAGTTAGCGAGGCTAACACCATGACCCACGGTTCCGGCAATAGCAACACACTGGTGCATGGGCAGGAGTCCGGACCAGCACCACTGGAGACTGGTGCACGGGCAGGAGTCCGGACCAGCACCACAGGAGACTGGTGCACGGGCAGGAATCCGGACCAGCACTACAGGAGACTCGTGCACGGGCAGGAGTCTGGACCAGCACCATAGGAGACTGGTGCACTGGTAGGGGTCCGGACCAGCACCACAACAGGCTAGTGCACGGACCAGCACCACAACCGCGATATTCAAGACGACAGGCATTTCCTTGAATGAGATTTTTCTCAATTGTACAAAAATGTGAAAATCACTTCATATCTTCGTACCAAGGCCCCAACTTTTGTTGCAATAACTCATTCTCACAAAATGATCTTCAAAATAGCTTTTGTGCACACATCAGGTCCTATATTGAAGACAACATGCATATCTAGACATCTTTGTAACAAGAATACATTAAATTCCTTAGAACAAAGGAGTCTTCCATCACGATTTCAATTCTTTGAATGAATTTGTTTTGAATTGTACGAAAATGGGACTATCTCCACATATCATCTTACCAAGGCCCTACCTTACGTTGCAACAACTCATTCTCACAAATGATCTTGAAAATAGCTTTTGTGCCCACAACAGGCCCTCAATAAATAACGACAAGCATATTTAGACACCTTTGGAACTAGGAATCCACTGAATTCCTTGGAACAAAGGAGTCTTCAATTCCTTGAGTGAATTTTTTCTCAATTGTACAAGGATGTGAATATCTCTGCATATCTTCTTACCAAGGACCCAAGTTTTATTACAACAACTCATTCTCACAAAATGATCTTCAAAATAACTTTTGTGTCGACAACAAGTGCTAGATTCATGACGGCAGGCATTTCCTTGAATGAGTTTTTTTTCAATTCTACAAAAATGTGAATATCACTTCATATCTTCGTACCAAGGCCCCAACTTTTGTTGCAATAACTCATTCTCACACAATGATCTTCAAAATAGCATTTGTGCACACAATAGGTACTATATTCAAGACAACATCCATGTCTAGACATCTTTGTAATAGGAATACATGAAATTCCTCAAAACAAAGGAGTCTTCCATCACGATTTCAATTCTCTGAATGAAATTTTTCTGAATTATACGAAATTGGGACTATCTACACATTTCTTCTTACCAAGGCCCTACCATTCGTTGCACCAACTCATTCTCACAAAATGATCTTGAAAATAGCTTTTCTGCCCGTAAAAGGTACTTTAATCATGATGACAAGCATATTTAGACACCTTTGGAACTAGGAATCCAAAGAATTCCTTGGAACAAAGGAGTCTTCCATTCCTTGAGTGAATTTCTTCTCAATTGTACAAGGATGTGAATATCACTTCATATCTTCTTACCAAGACCCCAACTTTTATTGCAAAACTCATTCTCACAAAATGATCTTGGAAATAACTATTGTGTCGACAACAAGCACTATATTCAAGATGACAGGCATTTCCTTGAATGAGGTTTTTCTCAATTGTACAAAAATGTGAACATCACTTCATATCTTCATACCAAGGCCCCAACTGTTCTCACACAATGATCTTCAAAATAGCATTTGTGCACATAATAGGTACTATATTCAAGACAACATGCATGTCTAGACTTCTTTGTAACAGGAATACATGAAATTCCTCAGAACAAAGGAGTCTTCCAACACGATTTCAATTCTTTGAATGAATTTATTCTGAATTGTACGAAAATGGGACTATCTACACATTTCTTCTTACCAAGGCCCTACCTTTCGTTGCAACAACTGATTCTCAAAAAATGATCTTGAAAATAGCTTTTGTGCCCGCCAAAGGCACTCTATTCATGATGACAAGCATATTTACACACCTTTGGAACTAGGAATCCATTGAATTCCTTGGAACAAAGGAGTCTTCCATTCCTTGAATGAATTTCTTCTCAATTGTACACAGATGCAAATATCTCTTCTTATCTTCTTACCAAGGCCCCAACTTTTATTGCAACAACTCATTCTCACAAAATGATCTTGGAAATAACTATTGTGTTGACAACAAGCGCTATATTCAAGACGCCAGGCATTTCCTTGAATGAGTTTTTTCTCAATTGTACAAAAATGCGAATATCACTTCATATCATCGTACAGAGGCCCCTACTTTTGTTGCAATAACTCATTCTCACAAAATGATCTTCAAAATAGCCTTTGTGCACACAATAGGTACTGTATTCAAGACAACATGCATATCTAGACATCTTTGTAACAGGAATCCATGAAATTCCTCAGAACAAGGGAGTCTTCCATCCCGATTTCAATTCATTGAATGAATTTTTTCTAAATTGTACGAAAATGGGAATATCCCCACATATCTTCTGACCAAGGACCTACCTTTCGTTCCAACAGCTGATTATCTCAAAATGATCTTCAAAATAGCTTTTGTGCCCTTAACAGGTCCTTAACACATAACGACAAGCATATTTTGACACCTTTAGCACTAGGAATCCACTAAATTCCTTGGAACAAAGGAGTCTTCCATTCCTTGATTGAATTTCTTCTCAATTGTACAAGGATGTGAATATCTCTTCATATCTTCTTACAAATGCCCTAACTTTTATTGCAACAACTCATTCTCACAAAATGATCTTGAAAATAACTATTGTGTCGACAACAAGCACTATATTCAAGACGACAGGCATTTCCTTGAATGAGTGCTTTCTCAATTGTACAAAAATGTGAAAATCACTTCATATCTTCGTACCAAGGCCCCAACTTTTGTTGCAATAACTCATTCTCACAAAACGATCTTCAAAATAGCTTTTGTGCACATAACAGGTACTATATATGAAAGAAAACAATCATATCTAGACATCTTTGTAGCAAGAATACATTAAATTCCTCAGAACAAAGGAGTCTTCCATCACCATTTCAATTCTTTGGTGCCCACAACAGGCACTCTATTTGAAGGTCAACAGGCATATCTAGACATATTTGTAACCAAGAATACACAAAATTCCTCAGAAGAAAGGAGTCTTCCATCAAGATTTCAATTCCTTGAATGAATTTTTTCTGAAATGTACAATAATAGGACTATCTCCACATATCTTCTTACCAAGGCGTTACCTTTTGTCACAACAACTGATTCTCACAAAATGATCTTGAAAATAGCTTTTGTGCCCGCAACATGCACTATATTCATGATGACAAGCATATTTAGACACCTTTGGAACTAGGAATCTGTTAAATTCCTTGGAACAAAGGAGTCTTCCACTCCTTAAATGAATTTTTTCTCAATTGTACAAGAATGTGAATATGTCTTCATATCTTCTTACAAAGGCCCCAACTTTTATTGCAACAACTCATTTTCACAAAATGATCTTGGAAATAACTATTGTGTCAACAATAAGCGTTATATTCAAGATGACAGGCATTTCCTTGAATGAGTTTTTTCTCAAGTGTACAAAAATGTGAATATCACTTCATATCTTTGTACCAAGGCCCCAACTTTGGTTGCAATAACTCATTCTCACAAAATGATGTTCAAAATAGCTTTTGTGCACACAACAGGTACTATATATGAAAGAAAACAATCATATCTAGACATCTTTGTAGCAAGAATACATTAAATTCCTTAGAACAAAGGAGTCTTCCATCACCATTTCAATTCTTTGAATGAATTTTTCCTGAATTGTACGAAAATGGGACTATCTACACATTTCTTCTTACCAAGGCCCTACCATTCATTGCAACAACTAATTCTCACAAAATGATCTTGAAAATAGCTTTTCAGCCCGTAAAAGGCACTCTATTCATGATGACAAGCATATTTAGACACCTTTGGAATTAGGAATCCAAATAATTCCTTGGAACAAAGGAGTCTTCGATTCCTTGAGTGAATTTTTTCTTAATTATACAAGGATGTGAATATCTCTTCATATCTTCTT
Organism: Bruguiera parviflora; assembly: GCA_019804595.1. Classification (NCBI taxonomy): domain Eukaryota; kingdom Viridiplantae; phylum Streptophyta; class Magnoliopsida; order Malpighiales; family Rhizophoraceae; genus Bruguiera; species Bruguiera parviflora. Next base: position 18,808 of record JAFFZT010000192.1, on the reverse strand, counting down.
ACCAAGGCCCCAAGTTTTATTGTAACAACTCATTCTCACAAAATGATCTTGAAAATAACTATTGTGTAGACAACAAGTGCTATATTCAAGACGACAGATATTTCCTTGAATGAGTTTTTTCTCAATTCTACAAAATTGTGAATATCACTTCATCTCTTCGTACCAAGTCCCCAACTTTTGTTGCAATAACACATTCTCACAAAATGATCTTCAAAATAGCTTTTGTGCACACAATAGGTATTGTATTCAAGACAACATGCATATCTAGACATCTTTGTATCAGGAATACATTAAATTCGTTAGAACAAAGGAGTCTTCCATCCTGATTTCAATTCATTGAATGAATTTTTTGTGAATTGTACGAAAATGGCAATATCTCCACATATCTTCTTACCAAGGCCCTACCTATCATTCCAACAACTAATTCTCACAAAATGATCTTCAAAATCGCTTTTGTGCCCGCAACATGTCCTCAATACATAACGATAAGCATATTTTGACACCTTTGGAACTAGGAATCCAGTGAGTTCCTTGGAACAAAGGGGTCTTCCACTCCTTGGGTGAATTTTTTCTCAATTGTGCAGGGATGTGAATATCTCTTCATATCATCTTAACAAGGCCCCAACTTTTATTGCAACAACTCATTCTCACAAAATAGTCTTGGAAATAATTATTGTGTCAACAACAAATGTTATATTCAAGACGACGGGCTTTTCGTTGAATGAGTTTTTTTCTCAATTGTACAAAAATGTTAATATCACTTTATATCTTCGTACCAAGTCCAAAATTTTTGTTGCAATAACTCTTTCTCACAAAATGATCTTCAAAACAGCATTTGTGCACACAACAGGTACTATATTTGAGACAACATGCATATCTAGACATCTTTGTAATAGGAATACATGAAATTCCTTAGAACAAAGGAGTCTTCCATCACGATTTCAATTCCTTGAATGATTTTTTTCTGAATTGTACGAAAATGGGACTATCTCCACATATCTTCTTACCAAGGCGTTACCTTTTGTCACAACAACTGATTCTCACAAAATGATCTTGAAAATAGCTTTTGTGCCCGCAACATGCGCTATATTCATGATGACAAGCATATTTAGACACCTTTGGAACTAGGAATCCGTTAAATTCCTTGGAACAAAGGAGTCTTCCACTCCTTAAATGAATTTTTTCTCAATTGTACAAGAATGTGAATATGTCTTCATATCTTCTTACCAAGGCCCCAACTTTTATTGCAACAACTCATTTTCACAAAATGATCTTGGAAATAACTATTGTGTCAACAATAAGCGTTATATTCAAGACGACAGGCATTTCCTTGAATGAGTTTTTTCTCAAGTGTACAAAAATGTGAATATCACTTCATATCTTTGTACCAAGGCCCCAACTTTGGTTGCAATAACTCATTCTCACAAAATGATGTTCAAAATAGCTTTTGTGCACACAACAGGTACTATATATGAAAGAAAACAATCATATCTAGACATCTTTGTAGCAAGAATACATTAAATTCCTTAGAACAAAGGAGTCTTCCATCACCATTTCAATTCTTTGAATGAATTTTTCCTGAATTGTACGAAAATGGGCCTATCTCCACATATCTTCTTACCAAGGCCCTACCTTTCGTTGCAACAACTCATTCGCACAAAGTGATCTTGAAAATAGCTTTTGTGCCCACAACAGGCACTCTATTCATGATGACAAGCATATTTAAACACCTTTGGAACTAGGAATCCTTTGAATTCCTTGGAACAAAGGAGTCTTCCATTCCTTGAATGAATTTTTTCTCAATTGTACAAGAATGTGAATATCTCTTCATATCATCTTACCAAGGCCCCAAGTTTTATTGCAACAACTCATTCTCACAAAATGATCTTGAAAATAACTATTGTGTAGACAACAAGTGCTATATTCAAGACGACAGACATTTCCTTGAATGAGTTTTTTCTCAATTCTACAAAAATGTGAATATCACTTCATCTCTTCGTACCAAGTCCCCAACTTTTGTTGCAATAACACATTCTCACAAAATGATCTTCAAAATAGCTTTTGTGCACACAATAGGTATTGTATTCAAGACAAAATGATCTTCAAAATAGCTTTTGTTGCAACAACGCATTTTCACAAATTGATCTTGGAAATAACTATTATGTCGACAACAAGCGCTATATTCAAGGCGACAGGCATTTCCTTGAATGAGTTTTTTCTCAAGTGTACAAAAATGTGAATATCACTTCATATCCTCTTACCAAGGCCCCAACTTTTGTTGCAATAACTCATTCTCATAGAATGATCTTCAAAATAGCTTGTGTGCACACAATAGGTACTATATATGGAAGACAACAATCATATCTAGACATCTTTGTAGCTAGAATACATTAAATTCCTCAGAACAAAGGAGTCTTCCATCAGCATTTCAATTCTTTGAATGAATATTTTCTGAATTGTAAGAAAATGGGACTATATCCACATATCTTCTTACCAAGGTCCTACCTTTCGTTGCAACAACTGATTCTCACAAAATGATCTTGAAAATAGCTTTTGTGCCTGCAACAGGCACTCAATATGAAAGACAACATGCATATCTAGACATCTTTGTAACGAAGAATACACGAAATTCCTCATAACAAAGGAGTATTCCATCAATACTTCAATTCTTTGAATGAATTTTTTCTGAATTTTACTAAAATGGGACTATCTCCACATATCTTCTTACCAAGGCCCCACCTTTTGTTCCAACAACACATTCTCACAAAATGATCTTGAAAATAGCTTTTGTGCTGGCAACAAGCCCTCAATACATAACGACAAGCATATTTAGACACCTTCGGAACTAGGAATCCACTGAATTCCTTGGAACAAAGGAGTCTTCCATCCCTTGAATTCATTGAATTCCTTGGATCGTTCTAACAAAGGTTAAGGGATTTGGAGTTCTCACACAATGATTGCAAACAACCATGAACTAGAACTATAAGATTCAGACACCACTCCTAGCAACAACAATGTTGAAGAAGATAAGTCTAGGGAACCAACACACGCAAGTATGAAAGTTCAGAATTAGTTCTCAAAGAACTAGAGAAAATAGCTCTTACACTCATGAAAATGGGTCTCCCTCTCCCAGCCACCCTTTTTGCCCTTTTTATATGCTAACACCCAAAAATCCCTAACTAATAAGTTGGTCTTAATAAAGAAATTCGTCCAACCTACTAAATAAGCTGGGCTTCATAAGGAATTTCGTCCAACCCACTAAACAATAATAAAAACACATGAAAATAACCCACTTAAAGGCCTAATCATGGGCTCTCAAATCCAACTTCCTACCCAAGGCCATGGTTCGCAAATTCCTCCATAGATGACACATTCACAAGCCCTAGTGAAGACTCCATCCTCCTTAACTCGTACTTGGCAACTTCTTGATAGTATATGTCGCACAACAGGTTGTTGAGAGCTTCCTTTATTTTCTTTGACCTTGCCCTTGTCATTGGTCCTCCAAGGTTTTGCAAGGTATCTACTCCCTTGTCGATTTGAGTTGGTACAATATGGTTTCCATCATTCCCGCTCTCCTCAAAATGATTTGTCCTTAAATCAACACCTACATCATCAAAGAGAAAAAGAGAAAGGTCAGAAACATTAAATGTTGCACTCACATTATACTCACCTGGCAAGTCAAGTTTATATGCATTATCATTGACTCTTGCCACCACTTGAAAAGGACCATCTCCCCTTGGTTGCAACTTTGATTTCCTTTGCTTAGGAAATCTATCCTTCCACAAATGTACCCAAACCCAATCACCAGGTTCAAAAGTGATATGCTTGCGACCTTTGTTGGCTTATGTTTCATATTGTTTGGTTCTTCTCTCAATGTTAAGCCTAACTTTCTCATGAAGTTGCCTAACTACTTGCACCTTCTTTTTCCCATCTAAATTAACCCCGTCCTATATAGACAATGGTACTAAATCCAAAGGCAACAATGGATTAAAACTATAAACAAGCTCGAAAGGAGAATAACCTGTAGCACTATGAACAACACAATTATAGGCAAACTCCACAAAAGGCAAACATTCTTGCCAGGTTCTAGAGTTCTTACCAATAATGGCACATAACAATGTACCAAGAGTTCGATTTACCACCTCAGTTTGTCCATCCGTTTATGGATGGCAAGTTGTAGAAAACAACAACTTTGTTCCAAGCTTACCCCACAATATTTTCCAAAAGTGGCTCAAAAATTTTGCTTCACGGTCTGACACAATACTCTTCGACACTCCATGTAGGCGAACAATCTCTTTAAAAAATAAGTCTGCAATGTGTGTGGCATCATCCGTTTTGGTGCAAGCAATGAAATGCGCCATCTTTGAGAACCTGTCGACTACAATAAGAATATAATCTCGGCCCTTCTTGGACCTAGGTAACCCAAGAATAAAATCCATAGAAATGTTGGTCCAAGGTTCACAGGGAATTTCTAAGGGCATATACCCCTCATGTCTATAGAACTTACCAAATGCAACTTTCTCACATGTTGCATATATGTTACTAAAGTCAACATCATTAGCATACAATTCAATAGTGTGCTCAAACACCAGCAACTTAACACTCAAATTGCTAATCAGTGTGTACCTACGTGACAATGCATTAGCAACAACATTTTCCTTACCTGATTTGTATTGAATTACATAAGGAAAAGTTTGGATAAATTCAACCCATTTTGCATGTCTCCTATTTATCTTACCTTGCCTCTTTATGTATTTTAAAGACTCATGATCAGTGTGAATTACAAACTCCTTAGGCCAAAGATAATGTTGCCACGTTTCTAAAGTCCTAACAAGTGCATACATTTCTTTATCATTAGTTGCATAATTCAATGTTGCCCCACTCAACTTCTCACTAAAGAATGCAATAGGTCGTTTCTCTTGCATGAGAACTCCCCCAATCCCAATGCCCGATGCATCACATTCTATTTCAAATATCTTAGAAAAATCAGGCAAAGCAAGAAGTGGTGCACTACACATCTTAGACTTAAGTAAATCAAAGGCATCTTGTTGTTCTTTACTCCATTTGAAACCCACACTCTTTTTGACCATGTCAATCAACGGTGCAGCTATGGTACTAAAATCCTTAATGAACCTCCTATAAAAGCTAGCCAAACCATGGAAACACCTCACATCACTCACACTCTTAGGTGTAGGCCTTTCTTGAATTGCCTTAATCTTTTCTTTATCACCTCTATGCCATGAGCAGACACAACATAACCCAAAAAAATGACATGATCCTTGCAAAAGTCGCATTTCATCATATTGGCATACAATTTCTCGTTCCTCAAAACATCAAGCACACTATGCAAATGTTCAACATGCTCTTCCAAATTCCTACTATATACTAATATGTCATCAAAATAAGCCACAACAAACTTTCCTAAGAAAGGCCTCAAAATATGATTCATTAATCTCATAAAAGTACTGGGTGCATTAGTCAAACCAAACGGCATAACTAACCATTCATACAAACCATGCCTAGTTTTGAATGCAGTTTTCCATTCATCTCCTTCCCACATCCTAATTTGATGATATCAACTCTTAAGCTCAATTTTAGGGAAGTAACACGCACCATGTAATTCATCTAGCATATCATCAAGCCTGGGTATAGGATGTCGATACTTAACTGTTATTTTGTTGATAGCTCTACACTCGACACACGTCCTCCAAGATCCATCTTTCTTTGGCACAAGCAACACTGGCACTGCACATGAACTCATACTCTCATTTACATGTCCCTTCTTCATCAACTTATCAACTTGCCTCTGAAGCTCCTTTGTCTCCTCAGGATTACTTCTATATGCTGGCTTAATGGGAATGGGAGCTCCAGGAATAAGATCAATGTGATGTTCAATCCCTCTCCTTGGTGGCAAACCATCTGGGATCTCTTAAGGGAACACATCATTATAATCCTGTAACAAAGATGAAATAGCACTAGGCAAAGATGAATCAAGGTTAGCGTTAAAGAAATAAGAATCCTTGTAAAGGATTAAGATCATTTATTGCCTAGCTTGGAAGGCAACCCTAACATATGCTCCTTTTGCAAACACACTCACTAGTTTTCTTTCATCTTTACTCTTGTGAACCTGACCACTCTTATACCCAGCACTCTCAAATGCATTTATCTTCTTTTTCCCTCCTACACTTTCTTTTCTCTCAACTCTTTCTTTTCACTCCTCCTCTTTTGCTCACTTTCATAAAGTCTCACTTGGTCTTCATACACCTGTTTTGGAGTCAATGGTGCCAGTGTAAATAGTCTTCCATCCATGGTGAATGAATAGCGGTTCTTGTAACCATCATGCAAAACTTTTCTATCAAATTGCTAAGGACGGCCCAATAACAAATGTCCGGTCCGCATAGGTACAACATCACAAGACAATTCGTCCTTATATCCACCAATGGAAAATGGAACCAAACCTTGTTTAGTCACTTTTTACCACTCCACTGTCATTTAACCATTGCAAATTATATGGCCTAGGATGTTTGGTTGTAGGCAAGTTCAATTTTTCCACCAACTCTGTATTTGCTACATTAGTGCAACTACCTCTATCAATGATTATGCAACAGAGTTTATCTTGAACTAAACATCGAATATGGAAAATATTTTTCCGCTGAATCTCAGCATCATTCTCCTCCTTAACCTGTGCACTAAGGGCTCTCCTTGCTACTAAAAGCCTTCCACCATGCTCTAGATGCTCTATCCCTTCATCAACATCACTAGCATCCTCTAATGGCGGCCTTTGGTCTTCATCACTAGCATCACTGCCAGACACATAATCACCATTCTCCTTAAGGTACATGGTTCTCTTGTTAGGACATTGTGAAGCCACATGACCCTTACCTAGACATCTAAAGCATTTGATGTCTGTAGTTTTTCCATGGGTGCCCACAAGTTTTTCTTCAAATTTGCCCCTTTCCAGGCTGCCCCCAATAGTCTTGGGTCTATGTGAATTGCCTTTTTGCATAGAAGTCATCTTCTCTTCCTTCTTCCCCCAATTCGGCTTCCAAAAAGATGAACCTAAGTTCTGCTTATGACCAGAAGTGCTCCTTCCCTTAAGTTGCCTCTCAACTTTCATGGCAATGTGTACCATGTCTTCAAGCTCTACATAATGTTGCAGCTCTACCACATCAGCTATGCTCCTATTCAACCCTTGGAGGAACCTAGCCATGGTTGCCTCCCTATCCTCCATTACATTTTCCCTAACCATAGCAATTTCCATCTCCTTATAATACTCTTCCACACTCTTGGAACCTTGTGTAAGGCTCTGCAACTTGCTATACAAATCCCTATAGTAAGAGTTGGGAACAAATCTCTTTCTCATCACAGTCTTCAACTCATTCCAAGTTTCTAAGGTTCTCTCAAAATTCCTTCTCCTTGTGGTAATTTGCTGGTCCCACCATACTATAGCATAATCAGTGAACTCTGCCACAGCTAACTTCACCTTCTTCTTCTCAGAGAAGTTGTGGCACTCATATATTAGTTCTACCGTTTGTTCCCAATCCAAATAGACATCAGGGTTAGCTTTCCCTTGGAAAGAAGGTATTTTCATTTTAATACTACTAAGATTTTGGTCTACTCCTTCCTCCCCTCTATTTCTATTATCCCAACCTCCATTGTACCTATCATAAACATTTCCATTGCCTTTTGCTCCTCTACCATTCCTATTACCACGTCCTCCTCTAAAACCACCTCTGAAGTTTCTACTAGCATTCTCACCGTCATCATAATAATCATCACCATCTTCACCAAAGTCATGTTCAAATTGCTCTTTCATGGCCCTCCCAGCTAGCCTCTTAGGATTGACACTCGATTCCCTTCTATTCGATCCATCCTATCTCGAACTTCCCAAAGCGCTTAGACAATCCAATCAAACTTCTGTTCTAAGGATTTCATAAGCAATTTGAAATCTGGAACAACTACTTCCTCCTCACCATGTGGGAAACTACCTTCTTTAGCATTAGACATTGTACATGCAATATTGTTAGTAAATAAAGAATATGCCTCACAAAACTCACTCCCTTGCGTGTTTGCTTTCCACTTAACTACAGTAGTCCTCAACTCTCGTGTTTCACACAATAAATTGCAAAACTCTAAGAGCTCTTTCAGTAGTCCCAAGCAAACTAAATTCAGAACAAATAAACCTTGAATATATCAATCCTAGACTTACCTCTTCAGAGAAGTGACTTGACCAAGAAGATGGGCAATAAAGCAAACTGAATGACAAGAAATTCAATGATATGACCAGTGCAATTGGACAACAATCAATTATCAAATATAATTGAGTAAATGACCAATTGAGCAATGAACCCGTTTTTTTTTTTTTTTTCGGTTAAGTAATGGGTATTTCTGTGGAAGGAACAAATATCAGAAAAGAAACCCATGAAATACCCGTTTTTTTTGCATTTTTCTTTTTTCACTTTTTGATTATTCAACCAGCAACGAAGAATACACGAAGGAAATGATAACAACAATATAACTAACTTGAGTTAGAGCCAGGGCTCTAATACCAAATGATACGAACTCTGTTTATATGTAAATGGAACCCAACACCAATGTTGGTATAGGATCGATCTAACAAAGGATAAGGGATTTGGAGTTCTGACCCAATGATTACCAACAACCAAGAACCATAACTATAAGATTCAGACACCACTCCTAGCAACAACAACGTTGAAGAAGATAAGTCTAGGGAACCAACACATGCAAGTATGAAAGTTCAGAATTAGTTCCCAAAGAACTAGAGAAAATAGCTCTTACACACATGAAAATGGGTCTCCCTCTTCCAGCCACCCTTTTTGCCCTTTTTATATGCTAACGCCCAGAAACCCTAACTAATAAGCTGGTCTTAATAAGGAAATTCATCCAACCCACTAAATAAGCTAGGCTTAATAAGGAATTTCGTCCAACCCACTAAATAATAATAAAAACACAATAAAATAACCCACTTAAAGGCCCAATCATGGGCTCTCAAATCCAACTTCCTTCCCAAGGCCATGGTTCGCAAATTCCTCCACAAATGACACATTCACAAGCCTTGGTGAAAACTCTATCCTCCTTAACTCGTACTTGGTAATTTCCTGATAGTACATGTCACATAACTGGTTGTTGAGAGCTTCCTTTATTTTCTTTGACCATGCCCTTCTTATTGGTCCTCCATGGTTTTGCAAAGTATCTACTCCCATGTCGATTTGAGTTGGTACAATATGGTTTCCATCAATAACTATTGTGTCGACAACAAGCGCTACATTCAAGATGAGAGGTATTTGCTTGAATGAGTTTCTTCTCAATTGTACAAAAATGTGTATATCACTTCATATCTTCGTACCAAGACCCCAACTTTTGTTGCAAAAACTCATTCTCACAAAAACATCTTCAAAATAGCTTTTGTGCACACATCAGGTCCCATATTCAAGACAACATGTATATCTAGACATCTTTGTAACAGGAATACATGAAATTCCTCAAAAGAAGGGAGTCTTCCATCACAATTTCAATTCTTTGAATAAATTTTTTCTGAATTGTACCAAACTGGGACTATCTCCACATATCTTCTGACCAAGGTCCTACTTTTCATTGCAACAACTCATTCTCACAAAAAGATTTTGAAAATAGCTTTTGTGCCCGGAACAGGCCCTCAATACATAACAACAAGCATATTTAGACACCTTTGGAACTAGGAATCCACTGAATTGCTTGGAACAATGGAGTCTTCCATTCCTCGAATGAATTTTTTCTCAATTGTACAAGAATGTGAACATCCCTTCATATCTTCTTACCAATGCACCAACATTTATTGCAACAATTCATTCTCACAAAATGATCTTAAAAATAGCTTTTGTGCCCACAACAGGCCCTCAATACATAATGACAAGCCTATTTATACACCTTTGGAACTAGGAATCCACTGAATTCCTTGGAACAAAGGAGTCTTCCATTCCTCGAATGAATTTTTTCTCAATTGTACAACAACGTGAATATCTTTTGTGCACATAGCAGGTCCTATATTCAAGACAACATGCATACCTAGACAACTTTGTTATAGGAATACATGAAATTCCTCAGAAGAAGGGAGTCTTCCATCACGATTTCAATTCATTGAATGAATTTTTTTTGAATTATACCAAACTGGGACTATCTCCACATATCTTCTTACTAAGGTCCTACTTTTCATTGCAACAACTCATTCTCACAAAATGATCTTGAAAATAGCTTTTGTACCCGCAACAGGCCCTCAATACATAATGACAAGCATATTTAGACACTTTTGGGTCTATGAATCCACTAAATTGCTGGGAACAAAGGATTCTTCCATTCCTTGAATGAATTTTTTCACAATTGTACGAGAATGTGAATATCTCTTCATATCTTCTTACTAGGGCCCCAACTTTTATTCCAACTCATTCTCACAAAATGATCTTGCAAATAACTATTGTGTCGACAACAAGCGCAATATTTAAGACGACAGGCATTTCGTTGAATAAGTTTTTTCTCAATTGTACAAAAATGTGTATATCACTTCATATCTTCGTACCAAGACCCCAACTTTTGTTGCAAAAACTCATTCTCACAAAAACATCTTCAAAATACCTTTTGTGCACACATCAGGTCCTATATTCAAGATAACATGCATATCTAGACATCTTTGTTACCGGAATACATGAAATTCCTCAGAACAAGGGAGTCTTCCATCACAATTTCAATTCTTTGAATGAATTTTTTCTGAATTGTACCCAACTGGTACTATCTCCACATATCTTCTTACCAAGGTCCTACCTTTCGTTGTAACAACTCATTCTCACAAAATGATCTTGAAAATAGCTTTTGTGCCCGCAACAGGCCCTCAATACATAACGACAAGCATATTTAGACACCTTTGGATCTATAAATCCACTGAATTGCTTAGAACAAAGGATTCTTCTATTCCTTGAATGAATTTTTTCTCAATTGTATGAGAATATGAATATCTCTTCATATCTTCTTACCAAGGTCCTACCTTTTGTTGCAATAGCTCAATTTCACAAAATGATCTTAAAAATAGCTTTTGTGCCCGCAACAAGCCCTCAATATAGAACGACAAGCATATTTAGACACCTTTGGAACTAGGAATCCACTGAATTGCATGGAACAATAGAGTTTCCATTCCTTGAATGAATTTTTTCTCAATTGTACAAGATTGTGAACATCCCTTCATATCTTTTTACCAATGCCCCAACATTTATTGCATCAATTCATTCTCACAAAATGATCTTGGAAATAACTATTGTGTCAACAACAAGCACTATATTCAAGACGACAGGCATTACCTTGAATGAGTTTCTTCTCAATTGTACAAATATGTGAATATCACTTCATATCATCGTACCAAGGCCCCAACTTTTATTGCAATAACTCATTCTCACAAAAAGATCTTCAAAATAGCTTTTGTGCACACATCATGTCCTATATTCAAAACAACATGCATATCTAGACATCTTTGTTACCGGAATACATGAAATTCCTCAGAACAAGGGAGTCTTCCATCATGATTTCAATTCTTTGAATGAATTTTTTCTGAATTGTACCCAACTGGTACTATCTCCACATATCTTCTTACCAAGGTCCTACCTTTTGTTGTAACAACTCATTCTCACAAAAAGATCTTGAAAATAGCTTTTGTGCTAGCAATAGGCCCTCAATACATAACGACAAGCATCTTTAGACACCTTTGGAACTAGGAATCCACTGAATTCCTTGGAACAGAGGAGTCTTCCATTCCTTGAATGAATTTTTTCTGAATTGTACAAGAATATGAATATCTCTTCATATCTTCTTACCAAGGCCCCAAATTTTATTCCAACAACTCATTCTCACAAAATGATCTTGGAAATAACAATTGTGTTAACAACAAGCGCTACATTCAAGACGACAGGTATTTGCTTGAATGAGTTTTTTCTCAATTGTACAAAAATGTGAATATCACTTCATATCTTCGTACCAAGGCCCCTACTTTTGTTGCAAAACTCATTCTCTCAAAAACATCTTCAAAATAGATTTTGTGCACACATCAGGTCCTATATTCAAGCCAACATGCATATCTAGACATCTTTGTAATAGGAATACATGAAATTCCTTAGAAGAAGGGAGTCTTCCATCACGATTTCAATTCTTTGAATGAATTTTTTTTGAATTGTACCAAAATGGGACTATCTCCACATATCTTCTTACCAAGGCCCCACCTTTTGTTGCAATAACTCATTCTCACAAAATGATCTTGAAAATAGCTTTTGTGCCCGCAACAGGCCCTCAAGAAATAACGATAGGCATATTTAGACACCTTTGGAACTAGGAATCTACTGAATTCCTTGGAACAAAGGAGTCTTCCATTCCTTGAATGAATTTTTTCTTAATTGTACAAGAATGTGAGTATCTCTTCATATCCTCTTACCAGTGATAGGAACTCCGTTTATATGTAAACAAAACCCAACACCAATCTTGGTATAGGATTGTTCTAACAAAGGTGAAGGGATTTGGAGTTCTGACCTAATGATTACGAACAACCAAGAACCAGTACTATAAGATTCAGACGCCACTCCTAGCGACAACAACGTTGAAGAAGATAAGTCTAGGGAACCAACATGCACAAGTATGAAAGTTCAGAATTAGTTCTCAAAGAACTAGAGAAAATGGCTCTTACACTCATGAAAACAAGTCTGCCTCTCCCAGCTACCCTTTTTGCCCTTTTTATATGCTAACTCCTAGAAACCCTAACTAATAAGCTGGTCTTAATAGGGGAATTCGTCCAACCCACTAAATAAGCTGGGTTTAATCAGGAATTCCGTCCAACCCACTAAATTATAATAAAAACACATGAAAATAACCCACTTAAAGGTCCAATCATGGGCTCTCAAATCCAACTTCCTTCCCAAGGCCATGGTTCACAAATTCCTCCACAGATGACACATTCACAAGCCCTAATGAAGACTCTATCCTCCTTAACTTGTACTTGGCAACTTCCTGATAGTATATGTCGCACAACAAGTTGTTGAGAGCTTTCTTTATTTTCTTTGACCTTGCCCTTGTCATTGGTCCTCCAAGGTTTTGCAAGGTATCTACTCCCTTGTTGATTTGAGTTGGTACAATATGGTTTCCATCATTCCCGCTCTCCTCAAAATGATTTGTCCTTAAATCAGCACCTACATCATCAAAGAGAAAAGGAGATAGGTCAGAAACATTAAATGTTGCACTCACATTATACTCACCTGGCAAGTCAAGTTTATATGCATTATCCTTGACTGTTGCCACCACTTGAAAAGGACCATCTCCCCTTGGTTACAACTTTGATTTCCTTTGCTTAGGAAATCTATCCTTCCGCAAATGTACCCAAACCCAATCACCAGGTTCAAAAGTGATATGCTTACGACCTTTGTTGGCTTGTGTTTCATATTGTTTAGTTCTTCTCTTAATGTTAAGCCTAGCTTTCTCATGAAGTTGCCTAACCACTTCCGCCTTCTCTTAGGATTGACACTTGATTCCCCTTCTATTTGATCCATCCTGTCTCGAACTTCCCAAAGTGCTTGGTCAATCTTATCAAACTTCTGTTCTAAGGATTTCATAAGCAATTTGAAATCTGGAACAATTACTTCTTCCTCTCCATGTGGGAAACTGCCTTCTTTATCATTAGACATTGTACATGCAAGATTGTTAGTAAATAAAGAATATGCATCATAAAACTCACTCCCTTGCGTGTTTTCTCTCCACTCAACTACAGTAGTGCTCAACTGTCATGTTTCACATAATAAATTGCAAAACTCTAAGAGCTCTTTCAGTAGTCCCAAGCAAACTAAATTCAAAACAAACAAAACTTGAATATATCAATCCTAGACCTACCTCTTCAAAGAAGTGACAGGACCAAGAAGATGGGCAATAAAGCAAACAAAATGACAAGAAATTCAATGATATTAGTAGTGCGATTGGACAACAATCAATTATCAAATATAATTAAGTAAATGACCAATTGAAAATTGAACCCGTTTTTCTATTTTTTTTCCCAGTTAACTAATGAGTATTTCTGCGAAAGAAACAAATAGCAGAAAAGAAACTCACAAAATACATGATTTTGTTTCTTTTTTTTTTTTGTTTTTTTTTCGCATTTTTTTCTCTTTTTGATTATTCAACCAACAACGAAGAATACGCATTGATATGATAACAACAATATAACTAACCTGAGTTAGAGCCAAGGCTTTAATACCAAATGATATGAACTCCGTTTATATGTAAACGGAACCCAACACCCATGTTGGTATAGGATCGTTCTAACAAAGGTTAAGGGATTCGGAGTTTTGACCCAATGATTACGAACAACCAAGAACCAGAACTATAAGATTCAGACGCCACTCCTAGCAACAACAACGTTGAAGAAGATAAGTCTAGGGAACAAACATGCAAGTATGAAAGTTCAAAATTAGTTCTCAAAGAAATAGAGAAAATAGCTCATACACTCATGAAAATGGGTCTGCCTCTCCCAGCCACCCTTTTTGCCCTTTTTATATGCTAACTCCCAGAAACCCTAACTAATAAGCTGGTCTTAATAAGGGAATTCATCCAACCCGCTAAATAAGCTGGGCTTAATAAGGAATTCATCCAACCCACTAAATAAGCTGGGCTTAATAAGGAATTTCGTCCAACCCACTAAATAAGTTGGGTTTAATAAGGAATTTCGTCCAACCCACTAAATAATAATAAAAACACATGAAAATAACCCACTTAAAGGCCCAATCATGGGCTCTCAAATCCAACTTCCTTCCCAAGGCCATGGTTCGCAAATTCCTCCACAGATGACACATTTGCAAGCCCTGGTTAAGACTCCATCCTCCTTAACTCATACTTGGCAACTTCCTGATAGTAAATGTCATGCAACAAGTTGTTGAGAGCTTCCTTTATTTTCTTTGACCTTGCCCTTGTCATTGCTCCTCCAAGGTTTTGCAAGGTATCTAGTTGGTACAATATGGTTTCCATCAAATGATACGAACTCTGTTTATATGTAAACGGAACCCAACACCAATGTTGGTATAGAATCATTCTAACAAAGGTTAAGGGATTTGGAGTTCTGACCCAATGATTACAAATAACCAAAAACCAGAACTATAAAAGTTAGACGCCACTCCTAGCAACAACAACGTTGAAGAAGATACCTTAAGAGAAAATAGCTTATACACATGAAAACGGGTCTTCCTCTCCCAGCCACCCTTTTTGCCCTTTTTATATGCTAACTCCTAGAATCCCTAACTAATAAGCTAGTCTTAATAGGGGAATTCGTCCAACCCACTAAATAAGCTGGGCTTAATAAGAAATGTCATCCAACCCACTAAATAATAATAAAAACAGATGAAAATAACCCACTTAAAGGCCCAATCATGGGCTCTCAAATCCAACTTCCTTCCCAAGGCCATGGTTCGCAAATTCCACCACAGATGACACATTCGCAAGCCCTGGAGAAGACTCCTTCCTCCTTAACTTGTACTTGGCAACTTCCTAATAGTAAATGTCGCACTTGGCAACTTCCTATATTTTCTTTGACCTTGCCTTTGTCATTGGTCCTCCAAGGTTTTGCAAGCTATCTACTCCCTCGTCGATTTGTGTTGGTACAACATGGTTTCCATCAACCAAGGCCCCAACGTTTATTGCAACAACTCATTCTCACAAAATGATCTTGGAAATAACTATAGTGCCGACAACAAGCACTATATACAAGATGACAGGCATTTCCTTGAATGAGTTTTTTCTCAATTGTACAAAAATGTGAATATCACTTCATATCATTGTATCGAGGCCCCAACTTTTATTACAATAACTCATTCTCACAAAAACATCTTCAAAATAGCTTTTGTGCACACATCAGCTCCTATATTCAAAACAACATGCATATCTAGGCATCTTTGAAATAGGAATACATGAAATTCCACAGAACAAGGGAGTCTTCCATCACGATTTCAATTCTTTGAATGAATTTTTTCTGAATTGTATGAAAATGGGACTATCTCCACATATCTTCTTACTAAGGCCATATTTTTCATTGCAATAACTCAATCTCACAAAATGATCTTGAAAAAGGCTTTTGTGCCCGCAACAGGCCCTCAATACATAACGACAAGCATATTCAGACACCTTTGGAACTAGGAATCCACATAATTCCCTGGAACAAAGCAGTCTTCCATTCCTCGAATGAATTTTTTCTCAATTGTACAACAATGTGAATATCTCTTCATATTCTATTACCAACGCCCCAACTTTTATTCCAACAACTCATTCTCACAAAATGATCTTGTAAATAACTATTGTGCCGATAACAAAAACGATATTCAAGACGATAGGCATTTCGTTGAATGAGTTTTTTCTCAAATGTACAAAAATGTGAATATCACTTCATATCTTCGTACCAAGGCCCCAACTTTTGTTGCAACAACTCATTCTCACAAAAACATCTTCGAAATAGCTATTGTGCACACATCAGGTCCCATATTCAAGACAACATGCATATCTAGACATCTTTGTAACAGGAATACATGAAATTCCACAGAACGAAGGACTCTTCCATCACGATTTCAATTCTTTGAATGAATATTTTCTGAATTGTACGAAAATGGGACTATCTCCACATATCTTCTTACCAAGGCCCTACCTTTCGTTGCAACAACTCAATCTCACAAAATGATCTTGAAAAGAGCTTTTGTGCCCGCAATAGGCCCTCAATACATAACGACAAGCATATTTAGACACCTTTAGAACTAGGAATCCACAAAATTCATTGGAACAAAGGAGTCTTCCTCTCCTGGAATGATTTTTTTCTCAATTGTACAAGAATGTGAATATCTCTTCATATCTTCTTACCAAGGCCGCATCTTTTACTGCAACAACTCATTCTCACAAAATGATCTTGGAAATAACTATTGTGTCGACAACAAGTGCGATATTCAACAAGACAAGCATTTCCTTGAATGAGGTTTTTCTCAATTGTACAAAAATGTGAATATCACTTCATATCTTCGTACGAAGGCCCCAACTTTTGTTGCAATAACTCATTCTCACAAATACATCTTCAAAATAGCTTTTGTGCACACATCAGGTCCTATATTCAAGACAACATGCATATCTAGACATCTTTCTAATAGGAATACATGAAAATCCACTAAACAAGGGATTCTTCCATCAGGACTTCAATTCCTTGAATGAATTTTTTCTGAATTGTACGAAAATGGGACTATCTCCACGTATCTTCATACCAAGGCCCTACCTTTCGTTGCGACAACTCAATCTCACAAAATGATCTTGAAAAAAGCTTTTGTGCTCGCAACAGGACCTCAATACATAACGACAAGCATATTTAGACACCTTTGCAACAGGGATTCCACTGAATTCCTTGGAACAGTGGAGTCTTCCTTTCCTTGAATGCATTTTTTCTCAATTGTACAACAATGTGAATATCTCTCCATATCCTCCTACCAAGGCCCCAACTTTTATTTGAACAACACATTCTCACAAAATGATCTTGTAAATAACTATTGTGTCAACAACAAGCATGATATTCAAAACGACAGGCATTTCCTTGAATGTGTTTTGTCTCAATCGTACAAAAATGGGAATATCACTTCATATATTTGTACCAAGGCCCTAACTTTTGTTGCAATAATTCATTCTCACAAAAACATCATCAAAATTGCTTTTGTGCACTCATCAGGTCCTATATTCAAGACAACATGCATATCTACACATCTTTGTAACAGGAATACATGAAATTCCACAGAACGATGGATTCTTCCATCACTATTTCAATTCTTTGACTGAATATTTTCTGAATTGTACGAAAATTGGAATATCTCCACATATCTTCCTACCAAGGCCCTACCTTTCATTGCAACAACTCAATCTCACAAAATGATCTTGAAAAAGGCTTTTGTGCTGGCAACAGGCCCTCAATACATAACGACAAGCATATTTAGACACCTTTGGAACTAAGAATCCACTGAATTACTTGCAACAAAGGAGTCTTCCATTCCTCGAATGAATTTTTTCTCAATTGTACAAGAATGTGAATATCTCTTCATATCTTCTAACCAAGGCCCCAACTTTTATTCCAACAACTCAGTCTCATAAAATGATCTTGGAAATAACTATTGTGTGGACAACAAGCTCGATATTCAAGACGATAGGCATTTCCTTGAATGCATTTTTTCCCAATTGTACAAAAATGTGAATATCACTTCACATATTCGTACCAAGGCCCCAACTTTTGTTGCAATAACTCATTCTCACAAAAACATCTTGAAAATAGCTTTTGTGCACACATCAGGTCCTACATTCAAGACAACATGCATATCTACACATCTTTGTAAGAGGAATACATGACATTCCACAGAATGAGGGACTCTTCCAACACGATTTCAATTCTTTGAATGAATATTTTCTGAGTTGTACAAAAATGGGACAATCTCCACATATCTTCTTACCAAGGCCCTACCTTTCATTGCAACAACTCAATCTCACAAAATGATCTTGAAAAAAGCTTTTGTGCCCGCAAGAGGCCCTCAATAAATAACGACAAGCATATTTAGACACCTTTGGAACTAAGAATCCACTAAAATACTTGCAACAAAGGAGCCTTCCACTCCTCGAATGAATTTTTTCTCAATTGTACAAGAATGTGAATATCTCTTCATATCTTCTAACCAAGGCCCCAACTTTTATTCCAACAACTCATTCTCACAAAATGATCTTGGAAATAACTATTGTG